>OX243813.1:7886771-8101771 GCA_945859605.1 Lumbricus rubellus | reverse complement strand
GAACCCAGGTCAAGGCGAGGCGACGGTGTAAATTATCTGATGATGAAGGTCGTGTTGTGGATCTGGAGTCGAATCAGTTTAGCATAATTATCTTGATGAGTTCGGTTGTCAGTCGTCAGAGGAAAGCAGCAGAAGAGACAGCATGAGGAAGAGAGGTGGAATTGACTGACAAGATGGGGGGGGGGGGGGGGTGAGCAAACTGACGGTCATGGCTGACGAGAGAAATTGGGGACTGGGCAGAGCCAGGGCCGGCCTTAGCCCAAATGGCGCCCTAGGCAAGGCATACATTTGGCGCCCCAGGCATAGGCCTGCATTTGGAGCCCTTAGATTCCAACTCAATTGTTCAGCACACGTCAGAATCTAAAGATGAATTAGCCAGTGCCGGTTTACGCTCACAAGGCCGTAGCCAGGATTTTATTTCGGGGGATGTTTTCTTGACCGTGAATTTTGAAGTGCGTACACGCTGCGGCCGACTTTTTGGGAAAAATTTCTGACGACTTGTGTTAGTCGTTGAATTTTCTGACGTCAAAAAACATTATTTTCCATGATTTTCGACTATTTTCTGCTCAAAATTAGGCCTACATTACACACTGTCATGTGCTAGCAAATGCATAATTATTTCATTTTGACATTATTTCATTTTGAGGGGTGTTCAAAGTTCAAACATCCAAAACATCCCCTAACTACGGCCTTAATTGTACGCTCAACTGAGTAATTCATTCTAATTTCTTTATTATTAGTACACTGAAGGCTGGATAATATTCAATTTTGTGGAGAATGGTATAAGTTTTAAAAATATTAAAATAAACTATTGTTGAAATGGCGCCCTCTTTGATGGAAAAGGGGCCCTAGAACTTGGCGCCTCATGCAACTGCCTGCTTTCCTATGCCTGAGGTTGGCCCTGCCTCAGTTACTGCCCCTTTCTTGAAGACATTGTTTTAAATTCTTTCCATTAGCGAAAGGCTTGAGTTTAAAACAACATAGGCCTAGTGTAAAAAATTAAATTCGCCGGTGCCGCGGCGCCCCCCAAAGGCTGTGGCGCCCTAGGCAACTGCCTACTTTGCCTATAGCTTGGGCCGGCCCTGGGCAGAGCAGTAGCGCACGGGTTTCCCTAAACTATAGCCTTAAGTCTTTATGATAAAATGTTGAAATACAAATTGAAATAATAAGGTGCTGATTAGGCCTATAATCTATACGACTTTATAATTTTATATTTATTTTTATATCAATATACAACAGGCCTATGATTTTTTTCCATTCAGTTATTAATTTGAAGTTTAAAGTGATTGTAGTTATAGGCTTATTCTTGGTAATTTTCTATAATATAACGGCATCTAGATTCAAAACTTTTTAGATATGTTATAATATAATCATATAAGCTTATGGGTCTTACACATAATAAATAAATATATATATAACTACCTAACCGCCGGACCCTTGGTCACCTCCTTTCCCCCCATTTCCCCTCTCGGCGGCCCTGTTAATGGCGACCAGTTGTGAGTTCGTTCAAAAGAGCTGGTGCAGCAGAGTTTATACTAAAGAGCAGTTGTAGAATTTCCGAATTTATAATTTTTTATGGAGGGATGAGAAATAAGAAAATAGGCCTATAGACCTCGGATGATTTGTGGTGGATAGCTGGTGAATGTAAAAAGGGAAAAGTAAGAGCTAAAAATTAAAAATGAATGCACCGAGGGACTTTTCAATTAAAACGAATTGAGAAACAGAGGCTAAATGGTGGTGCCTGGGAGTTTTGTTGACTATGCCGTAAAGAGCGATTCGAACTGTTTGAGATTTTGAGTAAGTGTAGGCCTGGATGTTGCAGAAAAGGTAATTAACATAGGCCTACATGTAACCTATAGGCCTATATACAATTGCTTATGGTCGAATTTGCATCAACAGTTGAGATCATGACCAATTAATTGAAAATTGTGCATATTAGTCCAAACAGGTTAAGACTTTCACTAAGGTCTACTTTTAAATCTTTTTCGTAACTGGATGCATTTTTTTAATGCCTGTTTGTTTTCGCACAGAGTAATTACGATCCTAGAAATCTTAGATGTTTCTTGGATGGTCTTCTGAAACTGAAGGAAGACGATGAATTGACTTCAGCTCCATTCGCTCTGACTGATAGCGACATACGTGCAATCTTTATCGACATAATCATTTCTGGTAGCAAACCGCAACTACACATATATTATAGGCACACATTAAGAAGTCGTGCTTAATACAGATTAGGGTAGGCCTTAGCCTACTACATCAACTTGTGATTTCTACTGCCATGTGAGATAAGGCCTATTTGAAATGGCTTTATATAATTTTTCAATTGGATCGGTAACTATAGAGTCTATGGACAAACCATGGCATGTCGGAATACGAACTGCCCGGAACGGGTGAGCCTTAGGAAAAATTCATAAGGCTAAATAAAAATTTAAGTACAAAAGAAAAGCAGCCTGACCACAAAGTTCATCTAACGCATAAATTTCAGATATTACCACTAAAGCCTTCAAAAATTTGAACGAATCTCATGCTAAAAGTTTTCTCTGATTTCTCTGGGACTCGCTTTCAGGAACACTGACTACTTCAATCGCGCTAAACGCCTTTGTACTTCTAATGGCGCATCATCCTCAGACCCAGAGCCAATTACAGGAGGAAATTGACCAGGAAATTGGTTCCGGCAGATTACCAACGCTACGTGACCGGCATGCAATGCCCCTCGTGGAAGCCGCCATCTTGGAAACTCTCCGATACCTGTCTCATGTTCCACTGAGTCTGCCGCATTCCACGATACAAGATACTAATTTGAACGGATATCATATCCCCTCGAACACAAAGGTATGCACTGTTGAATAAGTGCAGCGAAATTAAATCTTTGAATGTTTCGGAAGTTCAATATTTTTAAACCAATAAGGAGTCATGGTGACGTGGCAAGAATTTTCGCCGCCATATTGACAGACTGCGGCATATTGCGGCGTCTTATTGATCGAATGCGCATGAGCTGCTGTCTTGACGTTATGCGACCTTTTACAGTGTTGTCAACTTGTCATAGATATGATGTAGGTGGGCCCTATAGAGCTGAGCAACAGCTTATTTTAATTGGCACCTTTAAAAAAGTAGTATCAACAATTATTATAAACCTCGATTCAAGCGTTATTTTTTTATATTTCGCTCTGTTGACCTGTTTACAAGTGTTCCTTTCGTGCGTTTAGAATTACAACCAAAAGTCATTAAATCGGCCAGGACGAGATATTTTGCGTTTTTCTATTGTTGTTGTTTTTTAAACACAAAAAAGCTAAGATCATTGCAGAACGTCACAGACAATGTTTTTGTCGATAGCCTATTGTCGATTCGGTTGACTTTACGTTGCTCATTAAAACCAGTAATAAAGAAAGAATAAAAAAACCAACAGCCACCGCCTGCAAACTGCATCTACAATTCTACATCACCAGGAGCTTTCTACTACCAAGAGCAAAAACAAAACGAGCAGAAAATAAAATTAAAAAACCGTTTATCTGTACATAAACAACATCAATATTACTAACACTTTTATTAGAGTCTACTACTACCACTACCACTTCCACTAGCCTACTGATACTGAAACTGCTGCCAATAGTTTTCATCCAAAATTTAAAAATAATATGCCATAATGCCTCATGAACAGATTTAAGTCGTGCACAAATCACCGTGGCTTTGGTTAGGCCTATGCTTTGTTTTCTCAAAACTGAAGACACTGTTTTTCACAGATCCTATCTTGACTAGGCTACTCCTCTTCTTCTCAAATCCCTCGTCATTTCAACTCTAAACATCACGCATGCACCTTAGCCGTCCGTCTGTCTGCCTGTAGTAGACAACGGAGTTTTATTACCTCTAAATTGATAGATGTTAAACATGAGATCATTGAGATGTGACAAGCGCGCATTTGCATGAGTTGGCACACCGCTTTGACTTGAAGTTGTGAATATTATACTTGAAGGTTCTTCTGAATTTCTGGAATGTCCATCATGACGAGAAAGTCTGGACAGATCCGTGGTCCTTTCGAATTGAGAGATTCGTCGAGAAAGAGAATACCGACAAGACTATAAAACTCATCTCATCTGATAACGTCTTGAGAAAAAAGTAAGTCTTTTAGTTCCATTTGAAAAAAATAAAATTAAATAATGACCGGCAGACAGCCACCAACTAAGACGCTGATGCTGGAAACGACTGGGTTGGAAGCTTGCTATAATTATTATGTAGGTTTTTGTTCATAATTATAAGCTATAAGCTGAAGCCATAGCATATTGGCTCAACTAGAAACAGACAAAGAGACAGAGAGACAGGGATAGACAAAGAAACAAATGGACATAGAAGCACACAAACACAGCCAGACAAATAAACAAGGACACAGACGTACACATACATACATACATAGACAAAGACTCACTGCACGACAGGTGGGTTGAAAAAACTTGCTTTTATCGAGAATGGTTATAATACGTGATCCATTTTTTCCATTTAGTCTGATGCCTTTCGGCGACGGGCGACGCAAATGCATTGGCGAGACTCTGACCAGAGAACGTCTCTTTCTGTTCGCCAGCTGCCTGCTGCAGCACTTCCGAATAGAACCGCCTGAGGGCGAGCCACTCGCATCGGCTGATCCACGCGAGTACATGCTCGGTCTGATACTTGAGCCGATGCCTTTCAACGTCTGCATGACAGCGAGGAGAGCCACCACAGAAGATCTATTGCAGAAATAGCGCATATGCGATGCATGCGGAATGATGGATTTCTGAAGATTCTTGTCTTCAGTTCTGTTGTTAATTTTCATCGTCTGTTTGAAAGCGAGCAGCTTTAATTGCTAACTTGTCCACTTTTATGCCAGACTATCAAGCTTATAGAAATTGTAGAGCTTTCTTTAGTAGGCCTGCGCAGTGATAATTTAATCTACGGTTGAGGTCAAGATTGTTCAAAAAGCATTTAACCAATAATTACGAAAGAAATTTCTTCTTGAGAACATTAATTAGACTACTTCAGTGTGTATAATTTAAAGCATATTTCGCATCGGTTGCCTTCGACTTAGAGACAATATTCAAAGGTAAGATTTTTACATTTCCCAGATCCATAGACTTCTAGCTGAGCTAGTGAGCTTACATGGTTTAGGGCCTATTTAGCCTATTGTAGCCTATTTGTTAAAATCGTTTTTGTATGCAAAAATGTTAACTTAATTCTTGCAGGCCATCAGGCGTACGGTTAAGCTAATTTTATTCGTAATTTTAAAAATGATCATGCAATATTTGAACGTTTAACAATTTTAGGAACGGGTTCTATAAAGTTGAATTATTTTACACTATAAGTCTAGGCCTAGGTCTAGATCCATGCATATGTCTAATATTTAAGTTATTAATAATCATTCTGTGGTTCCATTGGTTAATGAAGCAAAATGACGCAGACATGATTGTATGTCTAAATTGAACAAGATGCCTGTTTGTCTAGTCTAACAATATTGATAACAATTGTAATATTAATATAAAAAATTTGGGCCTAGTAACAATGATAATTACAATAATAATAATAATAACAATAATATAATAATAATGATAATAATAATAATTATTATTATTCCTATTATTATTATTCTTATTATTACTTATTGCTATAATTCGTGTCGTACTGTATATAAAAATAATATAAAGCGCCTCTTACAGTAGATCTACTGGCCAGGCTGTTCAGAGGCGCTCTCAGCGTGACAGCCCCAATTAAATGAACTAAGAAAGTCTTTAAACACCAATGGGATATGAGGATGGCACCAAATGTCTTAACCCGTAGGCTAGTAGGCGTAAGACATTATAGTTGAATTCTTCTTCTTTCTGCATTCGCTAAAGAAAGAAGAGGAATCCAACTATAATGTCTTACGCCTACTGTAACTACGGGTTATTATTATTATTATTTTTTTTATTATTATCATCGTTATTATTATTTTTTATTTTTTAATTTTTTTATTTTTTATTTTTTTGCCCCGAGTTATTTAGGATCCCTCAGGGACTTATCGCCTAACTACTGCTATAAAACCAGTCCGGAATGGCCCTATTCGTCTGCTTCAAGGCTTGCGAAAGTGCCTCTGAAAGCTACTTATTATCGTTGTTATTATTGTTATTATTATTATTATTATTATTATTATTATTATTTTTTTTTTTTTTTTTTTTTTTTTTATATCTATCAATTTTATTATTATTAGTATAACATTTCATTTAACAGATGGGTCCGGAATTAGTCAGGCCTCGTCTTCAGGGTTTGAACAGAAAGAGCCTCGGAAGGCCACGGTCATTATTATTATTATTATTATTATTTTATTATTATTATCATCATCGTCGTCGTCATCGTCATCATCATCGTCATTATCATCATCATCACTGTTTGTAGTGTGTAGTGGCGGTAGCCGTTATTGTTGATAATAGTAGGTCTATGCCTAGTAATAATCATATTACCAATAATAATGTTAAAAGTAATTTAAAAAAGAGTAATAGGCCTAATAAGAGTCCGCTGGGTTGAAAGGGTTAATGGAGAGGGAGAGCGCCATTTATTTTTGCAAGGCGCAAAGCAACTTTTTCCATTTTTACGACATCGAAAAAAATGGACTTCGTAACCTAATCCCCTCGTGCGAGGACAACATGGCCGGATATGAAAAGAGAAAATTATCTGCACTTACGAAGCACCGATCGAGTCTGACGGTTTCCGACATAAAGACCATAGGCCTAAGCATTGTAACCTAAGTGCATGATGTTCATTATCGGAAAAACGGTCGTCTGCACGTCACTTTGAAGAACATCCAAACAAAGAGAAAACCAGTTTCGAGATAAAGAAAACCGAAAACTCCTCTATAGTTATATTGAATTAGGTGCTGCACTGCCTGTGCCCTGTAGAGATGTAGGAGCGGGAGCGCCACCTTTAACGGGTTTTTTTGCTAATTTGCAACGTAGGCCTATAATTAGCATTTCAAACTTGAAATTATTATCGGAACTAGTGTTGAATGCCCCAAATAAAGTAGGCTAAGCTACTATTGTGTTCAATAGTTTTCCAAAAAGGATCCTATTAAACAAATAATAATTAAATGCAAGGTTTCTCAACAGAGGACGTTTCCTCCTTAGGCCTGTTACCCTATTTGTATTTCTGATGATCACCTTTGTGACTTCTAAAGCCATTCTAAAGCACTTGAAAGCGGTAGCTTAAAGTGCTCTACTTGACTTTGCGGGTATTTAGGACATCCTCTCGATTTTTTTATGACACAAGAATAATTGCTTAATAAGTATCGACTTTTACATGCAAATAAGCTTAGTGCGAATATACGAATATATATGAATATATATATGAATGCCCCAAATAAAGTAGGCTAAGCTACTATTGTGTTCAATAGTTTTCCAAAAAGGATCCTATTAAACAAATAATAATTAAATGCAAGGTTTCTCAACAGAGGACGTTTCCTCCTTAGGCCTGTTACCCTATTTGTATTTCTGATGATCACCTTTGTGACTTCTAAAGCCATTCTAAAGCACTTGAAAGCGGTAGCTTAAAGTGCTCTACTTGACTTTGCGGGTATTTAGGACATCCTCTCGATTTTTTTATGACACAAGAATAATTGCTTAATAAGTATCGACTTTTACATGCAAATAAGCTTAGTGCGAATATACTGCAAAAAGGTGAACCATACGGGGCGTTTTGCCCCGCTTGGGCTAGGCTAACATGTGATACTGCTATAGTATATAATAACAAATTGAGATATTAAAGTAGACCTATCATTTATTGTGCACTGAATTTTTTTTATACGTGGCATACTGTAAAACTTGTATTATTTGTATTAATTGCCATGCCGGGCATTTTGTCATGATTAATTATGCAGTAGTGGCATAGTAGTGTTATAAGGGAACATGGGAAAGAATTTTGTCGAAGAAAAATAACCAAGCCATCAAAACACAAATTAATTTCTGACGATTCAATAGTCCATGCATTTGTCTGTGACAGATTATTGATTACTGCAATTTCCTTCTAATCGGTCTAACCAATTGAGGTCCGTCTCTTATTCAATCTGTTCTTAATGCTGCTGCTCAATTGATTGCTCGCCTTTCTAAGTGCTCTCATAATTATAATTATCGTCGTTTATGATCAACAAACTACACTGGCTTCCTCTCTCTGACCGCATACAATATAAAGACCTTTCTCTGGTTCTCAAATCCAAACTAGGTCTTGCACCGAAATATCGCAGTGACCTCATTCGTCCTCCTCTTTCTTCTGGTCGATGAGAAGAAAGAGGAGGATGATCGACCTCTCCGTTCTCTGGACAGGGCTGACTTGTTTATTCTACGAGCTAGGACCACTATTGCTCAAACTCGATCCTTTACCATCATTGGTCCTTATGGAATTCTCTTCCCTCCACTCTGCGTCGGACTCTACTTTCAGGATCACTATCTACATCTCTCTCTCTACTTAAGACCTATTTTTTTCTATGGGTCATCGCACTGGGAGCGCTGCTAAATGGCCTCGGCTGTGAGAGGCGCTATAGAAATTACTAATTACATTACATTACAAAATGGTACAACAGTTACTAAAAGACTCAAAAACAGTCAAACTGTTCACTACACTGCCCTCTCTACTCATGGCCGTAGCTAGGGGGTGTTTTTGGTGTTTGAACGCCCCTTTCCCAAATAAAAAATGTAAAAAATAATTTAGCGCATTTACTAGCACATGATGCAAAAGCCATGAAATAAAAACCATGAAAACACCCCTCGAAATGAAGTGAGCGAAACTTCGATCGAATTACTAAAAAAAGTGTCATCAACTTTTTGGCCGGAAAACAGTATGCATGGTTTTCCTGAGATTTCGACCGGGCGACTAAAAAAGGTCATCAACCTTTTTGGGCCGAGGGACGAAAAATTTTCCGCGCCCGAAGAAACACCCCAGAAATAAAATCCTGGCTACGGCGTTGTCTCTACTACTAGGTAAAGCCTATACTATGCCCTATAGCCTATATCGTCTCTTTTCTGTCTGGGCTATCCATACACGCGCGCGCGCACATCCACAAACGCACGTGTAGCCTACACGCGCGGACACTGAGACACATTGAATAATAATGTCGTATATCCTTAATACGAATGAGTGTGTTTTTTAACCCTTTAACGACCAGTATGCACTAAAATGCATTGAAAACATACGTAGCTGGTCGTAGACTATAATCTCTGTAAGCTTATACGATAAAATTTATCGTATAAGCTTACAGCTTCTAGCATTTAATGTAGGTCTAGAAACCATAAGAAGCCGTTTAAAAACTCGAATGCTGGGAAGAGATCAGATTGAGAATAACCGTCTACAATTGCCTATGTAGGCTAAGTGGCTAGAGGAAGTTTAGACAGTTTATTGAAAAAATGTTCGTTAGGCTTATGTTTTGCGACTTCGTTTCCAGGAATCGCGATTAGGTTGAGAACAGATGAAACTGCATAAACGAGGGCCTGAGTGCTATAGCTTACTGTGCTTAGAAACAACTTCTCAAGCGAGTAACACTTACTGTGCTTAGAAACAACTTCTCAAGCGAGTAACCTATTTCAGTAATTTTCTAAGACCTTTGATGGAAATTTGTCGATGACGTAATGCAAACCGCTTGCAGTGAAATAGGTCACCTTTCCACTCCCTCCCCCACGCGGAGTATTAGAAGAGATTAGCTACGAGTTAATTAAGTAGTCCGTTGCATGCAGAGTAGAGCTGCTTAAAGCAGAATGCTGTCGTGCACGACTGCACATCCATATAAGAACTAATTTACCTCGAGTCTTCAAACAAAACACGTTCGCTAAACAAAATTAAGGATTTTGCCACTGAGACGCTTTGGAGACCACTAGTCTTGGACTAGTGCACTAGTGATGCCACACGCTGAGCAGGTAGGCGCTACAAGTCTCGTACTGGTAAAATATTGTGTAGTAGGCCCTATTGTATTGTATTGTATTGTATTGTATTGTATTGACTATGCCCAGTTACACATTCGGCACAATAATGTGGAATATAACGTGATGTACCATAACTGAACATTTATAAGCTTCTTTTAGTTGTCTCTCGAAGGCGCTGATAAATTAGGGCCTATGTGCATTATGCATTGGGGTGGAGTGAAAAAACTTTTTCTCGAATTTCCAATTCTAATAGTGATCAAAAGTTGCCTATGGTACCACAGAATTGCTACAAAAAATTTGACCTTCCTATGTTGACGTCTTCTGCCCTCTACCGGACGATTTAAGGACGCCATATTGATTTTCACTACTTTCAGGCATTTTAGACCAGGCTTAGAATCTGAAAATTCCCCTGTTAGAAGCAAATCATATAACAATTTGCTAGTTGGTGTTTCTAGACTAATTTGACCCTCCTGAAAACGAAAATCGTGGTTAGCAAGCTGGATTTTTAGCGGTTCCATGGGAAAACAAGATGGCGGACAAAATGGTTGCCAATTGCTTCAAATGACTAAAAGTAAAGTATTGTATGTAATAGGAACACGGTTTTAGACTCTAAATTAAGATTATATGGTTCAAGGAATGTAATAAGATTAAAGACATATATGTAGCACTGCAAAAAATCAAAATGGCGGACAAAATGGCGGCCAGAATATTAGAATGGCTATAGGTGAAGTCATGTATGCAATGGAATCATGATTTCAGGGTCTAAGTCAACATTTTTGAGGTCAAGGAATACGATGGAACCAATGTCACTCATGTAGCACGGCACGAAAACCAAAATGGCGGACAAAATGGCAGCCAGAATTCTAAAATGGCTACAAGGGAAGGACTGTATGCAAGTGGAATTTGATTTCAGTTTTTTAACCAGGCCTTTGCAAGATGGCATATGGGGCCTGTGTTGTGGAATTTATCTGTAATGTTCCCTTATTTTGCCAGATATGATCATTCAAATTATCGCAATTCCCTCAGCAGGTCTAAGCCAAGGAGCGTTCTGCAAAAGAGCACCGACTAAGTTATCATGCAGCACCTTATCACAGCGTATCAAACTGACTATCCCACCCCTCCCCACCGTTCTCCCACTCCATCCCCCATTCCTACCCACCCCTCCTCACCCCTCCCCCACCTCTCCACACCTTTCCCCCACCCGTCCCCACCCCTCCTCCCCCAATTTTCCGACAACAGGGTACCGCTATTTCAAGACACAATACAATGATGAAGTTGGGGTCATAGTCACCATTTCTGTATGGTTCCACATTTTTATAAGCAATTTTCAGGTCCAGTACCTATCCAAGACACTAATTATTGACCCTCTTGTAGCCAATCGAAAGTATCTTTACATGGGCAACCATTGCATCTGCCAGGTCACCAAATGTCTTCGCCTTTGGAATGTCTCTATATTGCTTTTACCATTGCTAGTCCAATGTCCATTCGATAATTTATCTGGAAACTGTTCGTATGAATTGCGACACGATTTATTGGGTATATCTCAGAATTTGGTCATATCTCATATTATATGCAGATGTCTTGCATTGGCTCCGTTTCCAGCATCGCACAGGGTCTGTGTGCTGGTTAGGGGTGCTTTGAGGGACGAGCCCCACTTATTTTCAAGAACTTTGTTTTTCAACTTGGGTGTTCAGCGTCGATCCACTCTTCGGTTGACGGACCAAGCTGAGCTTTTGCTATTCGACAGCAAAGTTCATTCTCTGTGGCTGATTCCACAACCTTAATTGTCCACCCATTTTCACAGCGCTTATTGCCCATGGGTCACTCCACTCCGTTCCTTAAGAATCTAAAAACTGTCCTATTCAGTCATGGTTAGGTCGGGAGTGATATCGAGTAGCCTACCTTGAAGAGGCCCTGCATAAAATATTCTAAATAAATAAATGCTATGCCTCTGTTAAAAGTTTCTGACTGGACAAGTTACTTTTCAGAAAGCATCGAATGCCACAGATTTTGAGGGAAGCTCATGGCACAATATTGATGCCAGATCCGTCGGATAGTCAGTTTGATACGCTGTGATAAGATGCTGCATGATAACTTCGTCGGTGTTCTTTCGCAGAACGCTCTTTGGCTTAAGACCTGCTGAGAGAATTGTGATAATTTGAATGATCATATCTGGCAAAATAATGGAACATTACAGATAAATTCCACAGCACAGGCCCCAAAGGCCTGGTTAAAAAACTGAAATCAAATTCCACTTGCATACAGTCCTTCCCTTGTAGCCATTTTAGAATTCTGGCTGCCATTTTGTCCGCCATTTTGGTTTTCGTGCCGTGCTACATGAGTGACATTGGTTCCATCGTATTCCTTGACCTCAAAAATGTTGACTTAGACCCTGAAATCATGATTCCATTGCATACATGACTTCACCTATAGCCATTCTAATATTCTGGCCGCCATTTTGTCCGCCATTTTGATTTTTTGCAGTGCTACATATATGTCTTTAATCTTATTACATTCCGTGAACCACATAATCTTAATTTAGAGTCTAAAACCGTGTTCCTATCACATACAATACTTTACTTTTAGTCATTTGAAGCAATTGGCAACCATTTTGTCCGCCATCTTGTTTTCCCATGGAACCGCTAAAAATCCAGCTTGCTAACCACGATTTTCGTTTTCAGGAGGGTCAAATTAGTCTAGAAACACCAACTAGCAAATTGTTATATGATTTGCTTCTAACAGGGGAATTTTCAGATTCCAAGCCTGGTCTAAAAATGCCTGACAGTACTGAAAATCAATATGGCGTCCTTAAATCGTCCGGTAGAGGGCAGAAGACTTCAACATAGGAAGGTCAAATTTTTTGTAGCAATTCTGTGATACCATAGGCAACTTTTGATCACTATTAGAATTGGAAATTCGAGAAAAATTCGAAAAGACAGTTTTTTCACTCCACCCTATTATGCATAATACAGAAATGGATATGAAATCAATCGCTTCAGAAATTCTTTCTCTCGCGCAAAAATTCTCAGTTCATTTCGGTTCCTCTGAGATTATCCCTCAAGTAATCATCTAAAATTTCTAAATTCCACAGTTTGCAGAAGCTGCCATCATGCACACACGTTGTGTGTATATTTCACAGAGTGTGGAAGACGCTGTAAAAAAATTGTGCAATGGATCTGTCCAACGTATCTCTCGGCTTCAGCAACGGTTCCAGACTTGAACATTCGCTGGCATCTGCAGAACATGGCGGAAATCTTTCGATGGAATTCAGCGAAGGGAAGGATGGACGGATGGACTACTCTGCGACGAATGTCTTGGCAGCGTGCTCCGTGGTCGCTAATCTAGCGACGCTGCTCGCGATTGCCGTGTCAAATCGCCAACTGACCTCTAACCTTCGTCTGATAATTAGCCTCAGCCTTTCGGACATTATGACGGGCGCCTGCGCCCTGTTGATAAACTTTCGCGATGGTGGCACGTCGTGGGCAAGTCCAGCGGAGGACTGTTCTCTGGAGATCGTGAAGCGGTTTCGCGTTGCGTCCCATCTGGTCTCGCTACTCAACATCTCCTGCATGGCATCCGATCGCTACTACGCCGTTCTGCATCCTCTGAGGCATCGTATGCGTCTGAACATCGTCAAGGTCCGCCTGATCATCACCGTCCTCTGGGTTCTACCGATCCTGGCGAGCTTCATTGATTTCATCGTTCCCTGGCCTCGCTACCCGCACTGCCGCAGCACATCAACGTTTCTTCAGATCTGCGAGACGGTTTGGTGTTCGCGGTACAAGAGCGATCAGCTGTTGATGTGCGTGGCTGTGCTGGTGCTCGTGTCGATGATGGTTCTCTACATCGTCATCTGTCTCAAGATCTACCACTTCCGCGAGTTCAACCACGCGGACCGCGGCCGGTCCAGCTGGCGCAACAAGAGAGCTCTCCTGACGACTCTCATCATCATGGCGACCTTCATGCTCTGCTGGCTGCCATACTGCTCCTTCGAGCTCTACACTCTTTTCTACTTCATGGCAGAGACGACGCCCGAGTGGCTCGACATGATTCATTTCATCAGAAAGATGGACCTGGCGCTGTATAATCTCCTCCTCGTCAACTCTCTTGCCGATCCGCTGATCTACGCCGCTCGGATGGTCGAGATTCAGACGGGATACCGGCGGATACGAAATGTCCTGTTCTGCAGAACCATTACAAAGAAGTTCAGAAAAGATTTGACGTCGGGAGACCAACAGGAGGACAGCCGCAAAAACGTCGAAACGAGCATCAAGTAACCGATGAATTATTGGTGGAGTCCAGAAGCGTCTCTTAATTAGGCGCAGTAAGCATCCCTTGAGGATACGAAACATTGACAGTGTCGCAGTAAGACTTTAAAAAACACTTTTCTGATCTCTATCGGTTCTATTCGATATATTGGTCAATGCCATCTCGCTTAAAGTCGTAAACGAGGTCGATGGACATATGAGAGAAATACAGATATGATTATTCTTTATAAATTTGGATTTAACGTGAAATGGATTTTCATGGAAAATCGCATGATTGTGCTGTGTTACAACGCTGTGGAAATAATTATTGTCAATTTCATAATCACCATCATCATTGTCGTTAGAATTCTATAGGCGTTGAAACCTGCAGCATGCATGCTTCATCTTACACTTCGCTTTTGAATCGTTTTTATTGCACAAAATTGAAAACCTTTGTAGCATACGACTTCTGTATGTGTGCGTGCGCGCGCGTGTGTTTGTGTTTGTGTATGCACCTTTGGTGGGTGTTGCAGTTGCTATTAAACGTTCCAATATGTCATAACAGACAGAGTTAGCCTACTCTTTTACAATATAATAAATTATTATAACCTATGCTTCGCCATAGCGACTCTTTTCTTTATGAAAGGATTAAGATGTGATGCACCACAGTGTTTCATTAGAAGGACGCATTTTAAACCGGATGAATAACAAAACACAGACTGATTAAAAATCGCCTAATTCTGAGGACTGATGTCTGATGAAAACCTAAAAAATTATAAGAAAAATAGCTGCGACAGGTCGACAAACTATCAACACAATTCTGTTTTCAGCTCATTAAAACGCTAAGATCCTACAGTGAAGGCTATTTTTGTCTGTATAGATCGAGTGCCACTCTTACCCACATGCTATTCGTGCCCTCCCTCCCCTCTCTCCCGTCTTAATTAATCCCCATGACAAATAAGTCGGCACAAAATACATCTTAAGTCGCATGAAGCAGGAAGTTGCAAGTCGAGAACTTTTATCAGTCTTATATATTGACCCAACACTGGTGGTAAAAAACAGGAACAACATAGAAACTTAATCAAATGCGATGTTTGAGAATTGAGAAGTAGCAAAATTTAATAGAAATCTGGCAGCATCACGGTCAATCGAATGACATTTCTGCAGGTCTATAAATAAATAAATATTATAACTCGCTGCCTTCTGCATAGCTTTGATATTATTTTAATGCAAATTAAAATTTCACATAATGAGCAGCTGTAGGCTAGGCCTACATCAGAGGTAGGCCTACGTGGGCAGCATAAGGTTCGCTGGTCCTGTCCGGCCCATTGGAACGTTTTAACAGCCATGGCATTTGCATGTCTTTTAACCCTCGAATCGAGGATGGTTAAAGACTTAAAGACAAGACAAGACAATGGTAAGCCTATATGTTGGCCTATCTGGCACTTAACGAAACTTTTATCTATTTTATAAGAAGGACAGGAAGACGATGGGTCGCTCGGGGTACTTGAATCTCGTCGTGTCGATGAGGAAGGTCAGCACCGTCAAGGCCGTCGAGACGAAGCTCAGCGATGCCCAGACGATCATCCAGACCTCGGCGAACCTCTTGTCGTCCGCTCTGTAGAGGACGTGTGTAGCATAGTATTTTTCTTTGAGGTATACCTTGGTTTTTTGTTTGTTTTGTTTGTCTTGTTCATTCTCAGAATAAACTGATTTTGATTTTGATTTGATTTTGATTTTGATAATAGACTATAAACTTAGGCTATTTTAGACAGCAAAGAGAATATGTTGTCACGATTAATAAGAAAGACTCTATGCATGCAGGCCTAACAATTAAAGGCATCGCCATATAGCAGCAAGTCAGCGACATGCGAATGAACAAAGCCAACGATTTAACAATAGTGTTTGTCGAAAAAAGATCGTTACAATACGGACTAGCCTATATCTAAGCTTATAGCATCACAAGCACTGTTCTAGCAAGTAGCAAGACGTTACTAGGCCCGGCTAATGACGTACGTTGCAACAGTGTTGACGCAATATAATTGTCATAACAAAGAGAAGTCGTCACACCATCAAGTCCCTAGAACAAATTATAGCAGCCTAGAATTATCTGATCATAGATAATTATTATAATAACGCATTTCATCATGTCCAATTTTCTCATCGACAAAATAAGTGACGTAATGAGTGGTTGTAGGCTAGAACAAAGAGATTTCATCGTCACAATGAAAAGTATTGTAGCATTAGCCTATATTGCACAACGTTAATATTCTAATAGTCTTTAATAGGACAATAATCATAGACTATAAATATCATATATTATGTACGTGTAGGTCTACAAGAATGGGTCTGTATAGGCCTACTAGGGTAACTAGGCTACCCAGCGCTTGCATGGTTGGCGTTGAATATAGGCCTATGAGAAATTACTCATTGTATCATTTCTTACACGTTAGACTCTATCATCAGGCCTACACGTAGGGCCTATTATTAGGGTCTATATAGGCCTAATAATATTGATATGCTATCATCCTATTATTCCAAATATAATGACATAGGCTATTTAAGGCTCCTTCTGATTTAGGCCTACCTAACGTTCTGCTATAGGAAGCATGAAGCAGTGCTTCGTGTTAGATTTTTCATGTAGGCCTAGGTGTCGCCATACATTTGAGGGCCATAATTAACCTAATAGGCCTAGACTGCAAGTTTTAATTTTAGTCTGCAACGGCAATTAAGTGTCTTCGGCATATAGGCTATTATAGCCGGTAGTGACTGGTGCTGTTACTTTGACGAGGGCCCTAGGCTATCGGTAACCTACGTTCGAGAAATAAGGGTCTAGGCCTAATTAAGAAAAGGAAATGCTGGATTTGGAGCGATGTAGGCCTACCGCTGGCAATGCAGCGGGTGGTAAACAGACTTAGGGCCAGGGTCTAGCGATTGAGTAGGAGAGGGGAGCGAAAATTAAGAGAAATTTCTGGATGATTATATAGAATCATCAGCAAGGGGAGTCTTCCTTCCGATTTATTGCAGCAACACTCGTGCAGTAGCCTATTCATATCACGACCTGGATATGGACCAATTACATCTAGAAATGCTCCCATTATAAGAAGTGCTGTATGAAAGATATCCGTGGGAGGATAGGCGAAGCTTCCTGTTTTTCCCGTTCATAGAAATCCACCTTTGTCTGCAATTCTTTTGTAAACTCTCTCAAAGCAGGAGCGTCGTCCACTCCATGGAAAGCTTGAAGCTAATGCCTCATCCAAGAGATTGGAGAAATCATATTGTACAGAAATTAGAGGAAGCTTATTTCTTATGCCTATATAGGCCTAGGCCTATATCCTACCAATAAAAATCTTTCGTTATTTGCAGACGAGTAATTGTGACGTGTCAGTCTGTGTGACAGCAACTTCCTCCAAGAGAACAAAACAATATTATTGCCAGAGTCACTCACATTGTATAGTTTCTTGATGTTAACATTTGAGCAATTATAGATATTAATAATCTTTTCATGAATCTTGGTAAAAAAAATAAGGTGCAACTATCTTGGCTAGTCAGACAGAGCTATGACGGCACTGGGAATCAAGTGGGAGTTAAACAGGCTTAGAAAACTCATTCTTATAGAGGCACCTCGAGTTCTGTACATTTACTGTCAGGTCCATTGTCTGAATTTAAATTAACTTGTGGAGGCAGGGTTGAAGTGCTCGCAGGACATTTGCAATGTCATTGGAATCATTCAGGAATTTCATTACTTTCTATGATTGGTCATAAGCATCACTCATTACTGCTCAAGATGCAGGAAGGCCGAACGTGGAAAGGGGTTTGAAGAGGCATTGTACGATCAGGTGAAGATGTAAACTCCACGGCAATGGAATGCTGTGACAGAATTTATGCAGCACTTGGTGAATTAGCTACACTGAAAGTCATGACAACATCTGCCAACTTATTGCAGTTGGAACATATTAGGCCTAATTTGTTGCATTAATTATGACTTGTCAACTTTCTTCAGCGAATCTCACACGTAAGTAGTCTACTTTTGAATATTTTTAAGACCTGCATTCTCTCCCATCTGCGTTGCATGAACTTCGCATATGGACACCTGGAAAATCTGCTTTCAGGGGACATTAAAATTTTCAGCTTCATTGAATCATCCAAATTTCACAAGTTCTAACAACAACAAAAAACCCTCTTCGTAAAAATTACATGTAATACTGTTGTACTTTTATAACAGGCTTCTTTCAACAACAAACTTCTGAGGTATTATACTGGGCTTTTTAGGGGATTGTCACATCCACAGAAGTGACAGAACATCATGAAAGCAGCCATCCAACAGCTACAGACATGCTAAACAATTAATTCATCACAATTGGCTTTCACCCATCCTCATTGCACATTTTTTCATATTTTTTTATTCTGTATTACAAGCGTTAAGAAGGCAATGTCCAAAAAAAGAGATTCATCATAATTTTAAAACTAGCAGTCAGTAGGCAAATCTTTAACGCTCTTTTGAGAAGAGTTTACTACAATTGACTGGGAACCAAAGCTTTGCCATTGAAGCAGATTAATTTTGGTCTGAGTGCTAATATACTGGGCTTTTTAAGTCTGAAAAGTGTTCAAAAGAAAACTAAAATAAATAACTCAGTTTGACAAAGATTTTGGCATATGGCTTAACTTTATGCAACAATGTAAGCAACAAACTCATTGCAAGTTTAGCTATATTTAAAAAGATGATGCTCCCTGATGATGATGCAATAAATAACAGATCTATTGAAAATGTTTCTGGCTAATCAACCCAAGGATCTTTAGTAGCCTCCCTTGCAATATTGAAGTTGTCTGGTTTACTATCCTAAAATAAAGACAAAATCCATAGAAGTTTAATGACAACAAATAGTAACATCCTTATCATCATTAAAGGTCTAATGTAATGCATATATATCTTTTTTATATCTCATTAAAAAATCTTCATGATCTATTATAGTCACACTGTCCAAAATAATGACAATCGATTATCGACCCGAAGAGGTCCTCAAAATCGATGTGTGCTGAATTGTCACAGTCAACCATCAAGGTGCATGTGCCCAAGGTGAGAGGCTGTCTAGTTGTTTTTAACGTCACACAAGAACTCCTTCAACACTAGAATAGGTCTAATTCTATAGTAGCTTAACAGCGCATCAATCATAGCATGATAAATTCTGACATAAAGAAATCAGAAGAATCGATTACAAATTTGTACTTCATACATACATGCAGCTTTTAATCAGGCTTCTCTGTACATATCGCAGTTGAGACAGAAACTTACAATAAAATACTTTACAACATATCACCCATTTGCAGTTATAGCATAACCAGAGTCTGCTAGGGAATCAGCCACAGGGGCAGACATAAGCAGTGAAAATTTACAAGAAAGTTGGAGGTTAAATATTGGACATATCTATTGGAATAAATTAGATTAAAGCTAAAATACAACAGCAAGTATTCAGACAATTTCAGTCTTGGATTTAATGAAGTTTACAAATCCAAAAACACTAATGCTACTTACCAGAGTCTGCATCTCCTCGTCTGTCAGCTCAAAATCAAAGACCTGCGCATTGGCCACAATTCGTTCTTGTTTCGATGACTTTGGAATCGTGATGAAACCTTTCTGGACGCTCCATCGTATCATCACCTGAGCGATTGTCCTCTGGTGACTTGAAAGTTTATTCAGAGAAAAAACAATATTCAAACTCAAATGACACGAAATTCTATACAATTTAATCAAACCATAGGAAATTCAACAAGAAAACACATTGAGCAGCATAATGGCATATAAACATTCGTCAACTATGATACATTACAATACAACTTTATTTGATATTGCTCTCCTTCTAAAGTTCAGAAATCCACACGACAAACATCAATGGCACATATCAAAATTTTAGGAGTGAATGATTTTTCAAGATCCCTACAAAGTAACTGTCACGTGCAAAGTTCCAACTTCTTGCACAAATTATACTTCTTTATTTGCACATTTGTGCTCCAATCAGTATAATAATAACCCACATACATGCACTCCCAAGCTAGCCTAAGAAACCGAGTGTGTCTACGATTTGTTTATCTTCAAAAGACCCTAGAGAAATATACAATTGCAATCATTTTCAGATCAAGACTCACTTCTTAGCAATACTGATCAGGTCCGGATCATCATCCTTCTTGCAGCGCGCCAATGGCGAGAATCCCATCACAGCAATGTTGTGATCTCGACAGTACTGCACGATGTCTGGTTTCTTTGCGAAAGGATGCAACTCAATCTGATTAACAGAGGGTGGTGGCAAACCAGCTGCCTTAAGACCTTCGAGGTGTTGAACTCCAAAGTTTGACACACCTACAGATCTGATTACAAATAGGATCCCTTCACAATCTTTGAATGAGTAAAATAGCAGTATGTGCCATGATATATGGAAATGGTACCAAGTCTAGAAAAACGCAGTTAAATTCCCTATATAAAATTCGTCATCGCAAAACGTAGTAAAATTGCAATTAATACATTCTCATCAACCAGAAATTCCTTTGATGTACAATGTAATTACGCAGAATGTGAATAAATTAAGTGCAGCTCTTTACAGTCAAATAATGATAGAACTTATATCATTTACAATAGATTCATGTGCCAAGAACTCTTAATAATAAAAGATTTTTATATTCCTCGGTACAAACCTGATATGTCCTTTGGCTTTCAAATCAAGCAAGGCCTTATATGTCTCAACAAGCTTGCCACCAGATGGCGAATGTATCAAAAACATGTCGATGCTGTCCATCTTCATTCTGAAAACAGGCAACATACAGAACTTTCACTCCAAAGTCAGAAAAAAATACCCTCAAAAGCTGATGCCTTTTTTTTAGTTCAAACCGAATGGGGGGGCACGATAGATACATGGTCATTTCTAAATGGGGGGGCTATGGCCGGATTGCCCCCCCCCCCCCATGGCTGGATCCGCCCCTGTTTCTATATAATAACTGAACTGCTAATGGACACTGAAAGTTCGGATATTTGCTCAATGGGAGAGAACAAGACACAAACAAAAACTGACTAGTTTAAAACTTTCAGTGCATTTTCAAAAGCTGTTTGAAATGTTGCAGGCCATACCAGAAAAACAGTTAACTAAAATTTCTTTATTTACAACTTTTCACACAACCCTTGTGCACACTGCTCACCTGGCAGCGGAACTTTGAGTTCCCAATTTGGGAACTGGGTTAGAACATACTCATACCAACTTAACAACGCATCTATCATATTCTTTTACATAAAGTGACAAATAAATAAAATTAAGTAACGTACTTGGAAAGGCTTTCATGGACTGAAGCTGTTGTGGCATCATAACCATGGTTGCTTGTCCAAACTTTTGACACAACAAAGACATCATCTCGTTTAACACTAGAATTCTTCAATGCTTGAGCCACTTCAGCTTCATTACTAGAGATTTAAAAAATCATTCAAAATAACAGTACAAGAATAAATAACTCAAAATAAAAACTATAGCAACAGCCAAGACTTTTAACTGCTGGAAACCTGCAAAGGCGTTATAATATTCCCATTGGTTCTATAAAACTTTATCAAACAACTCTATAAAACCAGTTTTAACATCACTTTCTTTCTCCCAAACAAACTAATAAACACCTCAAGAAAATTGGTCGGCAGAAGAGAAGGCAGTGACAACAAGAAAACTGTACTTAAAGACAGTTATCAAACTCTGCAGTAACAGCATGAAACAAGATGTCTAACCGACTTAATGGTCTTGTTCAGTGTTATAAAACTCACTAAAATAGCAAGATACTGTTGCTATATTGAAGCAACACACTTTCCAAAGTAATTAATTAATTCTTATTGAATGAATGAACAGAAGAAACTGCCATCAGCGTATTTTGTACGAGTATTAGACGACTGTAATTTAACACCTCAATAGATTTGTAGCCCCTACCCATAATACTGTGCTGTATCAAACATTCTGTAGCCTGCATGCAAACCACTCGAAACTACATTTTCTGTTAATGTTCCCTCTCCTGTCTTGTACATTCCGAGTCCAAACAGAGGCATCACCACACCATCGTTGAGCTGAATGGTGCTCGACAAGTTTGTTGCAACTGAAAATGCTCTCTGCTTAGACATCCTGACGCTAAACATAAAGGGATCAACCAAATCTAGTAATATATACAGCCTGTGCTTATTAGACGTGTATACTGCACATATAAAATGTTAGAGTTTGGTCGTAAAACATTGCTGAAATGGTTCTAAAGAAAAAGCTAAAAATACTAAAATTCTCTTGATTCAATATGTTGAAATGGCGCAATGCACTTACGCAAAATGTTTTATAATTCTTGTCACCAATGATGATTGTATGAAACTACTGATTTGATTCTTGGTCAGCATCATGTGCATAAGGAGACCTAACTTAGCAGAGAGCATTTGGTCCCTCACATAAGAACATCAACATGACAGCGTCGTGCTTTTTCAGTTGTAGGTCCTTCTGTCTGGAATAGTTTCTGGTTGGAAAGATACCTGATACCTTGGAATGGTATCCTATCAGAGGTGCGCAAATCAAAAGGGTGCAATCAAAAAGATGAAAATCAATAGCATGCATGTTTAAAAAGTGAAAAGAGTAGCTATAGCGAACAGAGGTTATATAAAAATAGCTTGCTAAGAAGAAAACATTGAAGACTAAATATGATAAAGAGAAAGAAATATGGACATTAAACCCTTTTCTATTCCATAATGTTACTAAGCACTTTAAAAACCAGGGGTTTATCATCATTTCTAGGAATACTGTTTATGTTGACCATGTCAGATTTGCCTGTTTAGCTTGTTTTACTGTAAATCTTAAACAACTTTGATTCCAGAACACCAATGATTTGAATACTAAAATTTACTGTCATATTCGAAAAATGGTAGATGTCGCATATCACAGATTTGCCAATTAGTCTAAGCATGTAGTTCAAGATTGCATGCAATGTCCCTCAAATAGTTCAGATTTGAACACATGCTCCTTTTTCACCCTTTCGGACATGCGCTCTTTTGACTACGTGCACTCTATATTTTCGCCCTTTTGATTGCTGTCCCTTTGATAGTAAACCCCTACGAGTAACTCATCAGCATTTTACATGCTCCTTAAGGATTATTTGTATCACCGTGGTTGAACTGGGAGCGCCTCTGAGTGGACTTCTTGAAGGGACGCTGTATAAATTCTTGAAATGAATAAATGAATGAATAACATGGCAGAAGTGGCTAATGACCAAAGCCATATGACTGCTACTTAAATGCTCTGTCAATATTAAGTCCATTAAAGCTCCACCAATATAGAAATCCCATGCAAAATGTACATTCATTCGCAGTGTCTACGACTCTACGTGAAAACGCTATTTTGTGCAATCACTTGCGTGATGTTTAGCACAGTAATGCTATGTAAATTTCGAAACATCCACGCTGAAGTCTCTATATTGTGCTAAATAAGTAAGACACAAAGTAACAAAGAAGTGGTAAAGCAGTTCTATCATATATCATTGACAACGAGCTACTCCCAAAAAAATTGTCAATATATTCGATCAGACCTCGCAAAACCTTGATATGTGTGCCTGGCTAATCCCTACTCTAGAGTCTAGACTCTTAAAAGTCACACTCGCTATCAATCGTAAGTCAGATAGACCGCAGATGTTAACGACGGCTCGGTAACCGACATGCAGCTATATGGACATTACAGATCGTGGCAGAATAGAGCGCTCTGACATACGGTGATCGATAGCCCAATGTTTCCGCAAAACTTTCCGCAATGTCATAAAAATTAATGACACCGATTACTGGCATTCCTACTACTTCTTAAATCTGTAAACACGGTAGAGTCGGTGAATACCACGTATTTACGCGGGACCAAAGATGCTAAAATCTTTCCACGGGACCGCAATATTTTTTATTTTGGACGATAATCAGGGCTCGGGAAAATTTCACATCGTGTTTACAAAATAAAAGCATTTAATTAATTAACTTAATTAATCAATAATTATTTATGAATGCAGATTGACGAACAATTATGTTTTCAAGTAAAAATTTGCCTTTTGGAAATTCATAACAATCTTTAGCATTATATACGGAATGTTAAGTGGGGCGACATCTATGGTTGAGAGTGTAATGAACGCTTTCAATAAATTATCTTCAAGAATGCTGAAATGACGTCGTAAGCTGAAGATGAGATCTTCATGTCACTGGAATAGTATTTCAGCAGCAGCACTGCGCAAGTTAGCTCTACAGAAACTCATGACATCTACCAAAGGGTTGCAACCTGCAAGGTGCTCATTGCACTGAGAGTCTGTGACTGTCAACTTTCTTCAGCGAATCTTGTGCATGTGTTCCAGTTTCTACAACTTTTCATAGTCAACCACCTGTGCTCTCTCGCATCACAGTCGCATTATCTTCACGCATGGAAACCCGGGGAATTGACGGCCGCAAAATAAACGACTCTTTTGCAATTCAACTCTTCATAAAAATTGCAAGTAATAAGGAAGTTGTTCCTTCAAAACAGGCTTCTTTCAACAACCTTTCATACACTAGGGCCTAGCCTCCTAGGCAATTGAATACAATGAATAGAGTATTGTTATAGCAGCAGAATAAAACAAAAGCATCTACAGTAGCTACCCAACATTAATTTTACAGACATGCTAGACTAATTATCGTTTTTGAATAGTCTAAAGATTATTTTATATCCTAAAATCTGTATTTCAAACTTTAAGGTTTTGCAACTTGTTGTTATTTTTCGCTCGCTATGACTCTTAACATCATTTCGGCTAGGCCTAGTTAGTGCAGAGAGCGCTTCTGAGTAGATGTGTCTTGAAGAGGCGCTATATAAATTCTCAGAATGAATGAATGAATGAATGAAAGAGATGCATTACGAATTTAAAACTAGCAGTTGGTAAGTAAATCTTTAACGCTTTAATGACCAGAGTTCACTAAAGAGTAACTGGGAAACCAATGCATCGCCATAATGATGCCATTGAAATGTCAACAGATTAATTGCAGTCTGTCTGCCATAAGTATGAAAAGTGTGCCTGAGAAAATCAATAAGCAGCTCTGTTTCAAAAACAAATTTTGACAACATATTTTAACTCCATGCATCTAAAAATGCTACAAACAAGCCTACTACAAGTTCAGCTGTCTTAAAAAAGCTGATGTTCTCTGATGACCCAGTAAATAACAGATTGAAAATATTCCTCGCTAGTCAACCCAAGGACCTGTAGTAGGATTCCATGCAACATTGAAGTTCTCTGGTTTATTATCCTAAAATAAAGAAAAAATCTCTAGAAGTTCAATATCAATAAATAGCATCATAGGTCTACATGTAATCATATAGGTCTAATGGTCTTCCTACATCACAGAAAAGGTCAATCCTGGTCCCTGTGCTTAAGTGTGAGGGTCTTGACATGGCTGACCCAAATAACTTCAGACCATTATAGCGAACATAAAATTTCTAACATTATTGAAAAGGTTATATCTGCTCAACTCACCCTTTACCTTGATAGCAACAACCTCCTGCCATGATAGCAATAACCTCCTAACATTCCAGCAATCAGAAGCATGGATTACAAATTTGTACTTCATACCTGCAGCTTTTAACCAGACTTTGCTGTACATATTGCAGTTCAGACATAAACTTGCAATAACATACAACATATCACCCATTAGAACAGTGGTTCTTAACCTTTTCAAGGGAGCCGAACCCCAAGAGAAATCCATGGCCACTCACCGAACCCCTAAAATTTGAACAATGATTTTTTAACTAATGGGAACAAAAGGGAAAAAAATTGTACCAAATGTGTATACAAAATTAATACATTCAGTACATGAACTACTAACAGTTAACTAACCGTACCAACCCTACTTATTATTGCATCTTAATGTGTCCTTTGCTACTAAATAAAAGTCGAAAAATAAAAACAAAATAGCAAATGATTTTTCACTCACACTCACTGACCCTGAATATGTATATATTTCAGAGGACCTCTGCCGAACCCCTGGCACTGGCTCACCGAACCCCAGGGGTTCGGCCGAACACTGGTTAAGAAACACTGCATTAGAAGTACTACAATACTATGGAACCAGAATCGGCAAGGGAACCAGCCAAAGGGGCAGACATAAACAGTGAACGTTTGCCTGAAAACAGGAGAACAAATTCGGACATAGTTTTTGGGAATAGATCATATTAAATTTAATAACAAATTACTAAATCACAACAGCAGTTATTCCAATCATTCCCATTGTTGGAGATAATGAAGTTTACAAATCCAAAGAAACTAATGTTTCTTACCAAAGTCTGCATCTCCTGGTCTGTCAGCTCAAAATCAAAGACCTGTGCATTGGCCACGATTCGTTCTTGTTTCGATGACTTTGGAATCGTGATGAAACCTTTCTGGACGCTCCATCGTATCATCACCTGAGCGATTGTCCTCTGGTGACTTCAAAGTTTATTCAGAGAAGAAACAATATTCAAACTCTAATGATATGAAATTCTGTAAAAGGGTTAAGAACTCACTGTGTGAATTATGGTTACATCCATCTTTCATCGACTATAGAGTGGACCAAAAAAGTAACCCCTACGGTTTTTTGCCAATATTTTGGCCAGAAGTAAGAATTTCTAAATCAAGTTTTAAAATCAAAACAGTGGACCGACACACTAAAAGTGCTGTAACTTTACTCTGCTTGAAATGTTTTGGTGAAATTTGGTTGTTGTGCGTACATATGAATTACCTTTAAGCCCGTACAATGTGATTAAAAAATTCTTACTTCTGGCCAAAATATTGGCAAAAACATTAGTGGATAACTTTTTAGTGCAAATGAAAATTATACTAGTTGCTTAATTGCACACAATGTGCTTCAAACAGGTGGTTCGATATATACGATCCACATTCATTCATTCCAATAATGAGCCGGTAAGGAGCATGCCTATTACTACAGACCTGTAGTTTATCTTCAATAAAAACAATATAATATAGACCTTATACAATACAGTATTACAATCATTCCCATGTCAAGACTCACTTCTTAGCAATACTGATCAAGTCTTCGTCATCATCCTTCTGGCCGCGTGCTATTGGTGCATATCCCATCAGTGCAATGTTGTGATCTCGACAGTACTGCACAATATCCGGTCTCTTTGCGAAAGGATGCAACTCAATCTGATTAACAGAGGGTGGTGGCAAACCGGCCGCCTTCAGACCTTCAAGGTGATGATTTCCAAAGTTTGACACACCTACAGACCTAAAGACCAGAAGCACAAAGGATCTTTTTGTTGATCTTTGTCAGTAGTATAATAATAATAATATTGTCCAATGCTCATGGAAATAGTAATAAGTCTTTTAAAAAAATGCAATTATACTAAAAATTCTATAAAATTCGTCATCACAATTTAATGTACATGCAAAAATTGCAATTAATACCCTGTCATCACATGACCTGTATAAATCAAAATATGATTCATTTACCAAGAAATCTTAATAAAAGAAACCATATTCTTCACAGACCTGATATGTCCTTTGGCTTTCAAATCAAGCAAGGCCTTGTATGTCTCAACAACCTTGTCACCAACTGGTGAATGTATCAAAAACATGTCGATGCTGTCTGTCTTCATTCTGAAAAAAGGTAACATACAGAACTTTCACTCAAGTAGTTGCCCGGTTATATTAGAAAATTTAGAATGGCAATCATTGTTGGTCAATATCTTTATTGGAAAATTGTTCTTCTAACATTCTATGACCACAGCATTATAAAATGCAATAAACCTCACTGCTACTTTTCACCAAGACTTATCTGTTCGAAATATCAACTTCCTCTTTCGGCACCCTCACCCTTGCGCTTGGAATCTATTCTTGGCAGACTATCAATGTTTCAAGTTTACAGTCCACTTATAGAGTACTTCCATCACACCTAATCTGCGAGAATTGTCACAACTTATGAAATGAGCTAAAACATACTTACTGATGCATGCATCATTCTCTTTTACATAAACGTGACAAATAAATAAAATTAAACATGACCAATACATAAAATTAGGCAACGTACTTGGAAAGGCTTTCGTGGACTGAAGCTGTTGTGGCATCATAACCATGATTGCTTGTCCAAACTTTTGACACAACAAAAACATCATCTCGTTTGACACTGGAATTCTTCAATGCTTGTGCCACTTCAGCTTCATTACTACAGATAAAAAATTATCCAAAATAACAGCCTAATAATAGTTTAAGACAATAATTACAGCAAGAGTCAAGACTTATAATTGCTGGAAATCTGCTCCGGCATCATAAAATTCTCATTTCCCAAAGCTTTTCTTGTAACCTAGTCAAAGAACTACATAAAACGCAGTTCTAAATTACGTTCCTTTCTCCAGAACAAATTAATAAATACCTAAAAGAAAGAGAATCTAAACTACTTAAGGGGGACAGCAAGGCAAATTTACTTAAATATAGTTGGCAAACTTAATGGTTTCGTCCAGTGTTATAATAACTCGTTTGTATAGCAACCTACAGTTGCCATATAGAAGCAACACACTTTCTAAAGCAATTAATTAATTATATTGCATGATTGAATCTATAGAAGAAAAGTTCTGCCATCAGTGAATTTGGTACGAGTATTAGACTCCTGTAAACACCTTAACCCGTTTACCGTGTAATAAAAATATTTTTAGTAAAAATTGGACGAGTTAACTCGGGGATCACGGTAAAGGGGTTAATAGATTTGTAGCTTATACACTGTTCTCCTACCCATAATACTGTGCTGTATCAAACATTCTGTAGCCTGCATGCAAAGCACTCAAAACTGCATTTTCCGTCAATGCGCCTTCTCCTGCCCGGAACACTCCGAGTCCAAACAGAGGCATGACCACACCATCGTTGAGCTTAATGGTGCTTGACAAGCCTGTTGCTACTGAAAATGCTCTCTGCTTAGACATTTTGACGCTAAAACACAAAAGGATAAACCAAAATCTAGTAATCTTCTGTACACAACTTGCGCTTATTAGGTATAACGCACAAATTAATTTTTATGTTTGCCTGAACATTTAGCTTGTAAAGCTTAAACATCTTTGATTCTATATTAGCAGTGATTAGAATACTAAGATTGTTCATCATATTCGAAAAAATCATAGATGTTGCCCATCACAAATTTGCCAATTAGTCAAAGTTTGTATTTCAAGGTTCTAAGCAATCCCCCTTAAATAGTTTAGATTCTGTGTTCAAGTGTGGAATCAGTACACACAGAAAGATAAAGAAGTGTTAGAAAAGGTGCAACGAAGAGCAACAAAGATGATCAGAGAATTTGGAACATTAATATATGAAGACAGATTAGTAAAATGAGGAATGACAACACTGGAGAAAAGAAGATAGAGACGCATAAAAGCTGATGAACAACAAAGAAGTGACACCATTCTCCAGATTTTTTCAGTTGGCCAAAATAAGAGGATTACAAGGACACAAATATAATATCTTCAGACAGTTCAAATGCGCTATCAAAATGTATATGCATTCGCAATGTCTATGCAAAAACGCTATTCCGTGCATTCACTTACATGGTATTTAGCACAGCACTTCTATGTAAATGTCGAAACATCCAAGCTGAAAAATATTGCGCTAAATAAGTAAAACACGGAATAAATAAGGCATGGCAATGTAGTTTCTCAAGTAAAACTAGTAAATGTTCTTGTATCACACATAACTGACAACGGTCGTTGGTCGAGGTACTCTAAACAAAGTTATCTATATAATTATTAGATCAGTTAAAAGACGAAATTTTTTGACCAGCGTACTTGGCTAACTTGACTCCAAAGGTCAAACTGGGTAAAGGTTATCAATCTTATAAGTTTATTCAAGATTGGTCCCAGGTTTATTACATAATCTTCATAACATATTAACATAGATACCGGTATTTTTATTGATTCCCATTCAGTTATAGCCTACATACATAGGCCTACATAGGCATGTGTGTCAAATTAGCAGTCACATTGAGATTGAGATTCAGCAGTCATATTCGAATCGGGTGTGACCTCCCCAAAAGGCGCACAAGTGACGCACTAGCAAACACGTAATTTGACTTCAAAATTCACATATTTCGACTCTATCCATCCAATAACGCTTAACAGGGCCTATTAACACCCACCTGGACTACCTAGAACAATAGTTGCTAAAGCGTTTAAATTATTATTATGCCTATTGTAGCCTTCCAAACTTCACACATTGTCGACCTTCAATTTCAATGCATCATATGAGCCAAGTTTGACACCTCACATTTCATACTCAGACCCTATCCATCCAATAACGCTTAACAGGGCCTATTAACACCCACCTGGACTACCTAGAACAATAGTTGCTAAAGCGTTTAAATTATTATTGTGCCTATTGTAGCCTTCCAAACTTCACACATCGTCGACTCTGGATTTCAATGCATCATATGAGCCAAGTTTGACACTTCACATTTCATACTCAGACCCTATCCATCCAATAACGCTTAACAGGGCCTATTAAAACCCACCTGGACTACCTAGAACAATAGTTGCTATAGCGTTTAAATTATTATTGTGCCTATTGTAGCCTTCCAAACTTCACACATCGTCGACTCTGGATTTCAATGCATCATATGAGCCAAGTTTGACACTTCACATTTCATACTCAGACCCTATCCATCCAATAACGCTTAACATGGCCTATTAACACCCACCTGGACTACCTAGAACAATAGTTGCTAAAGCGTTTAAATTATTATTATGCCTATTGTAGCCTTCCAAACTTCACACATTGTCGACCTTCAATTTCAATGCATCATATGAGCCAAGTTTGACACTTCACATTTCATACTCAGACCCTATCCATCCAATAACGCTTAACAGGGCCTATTAACACCCACCTGGACTACCTAGAACAATAGTTGCTAAAGCGTTTAAATTATTATTGTGCCTATTGTTGCCTTCCAAACTTCACACATCGTCGACCTTCAATTTCAATGCATCATATGAGCCAAGTTTGACACTTCACATTTCATACTCAGACCCTATCCATCCAATAACGCTTAACAGGGCCTATTAACACCCACCTGGACTACCTAGAACAATAGTTGCTAAAGCGTTTAAATTATTATTATGCCTTTTGTAGCCTTCCAAACTTCACACATTGTCGACCTTCAATTTCAATGCATCATATGAGCCAAGTTTGACACTTCACATTTCATACTCAGACCCTATCCATCCAATAACGCTTAACAGGGCCTATTAACACCCACCTGGACTACCTAGAACAATAGTTGCTAAAGCGTTTAAATTATTATTGTGCCTATTGTAGCCTTCCAAACTTCACACATTGTCGACCTTCAATTTCAATGCATCATATGAGCCAAGTTTGGCCCTTGAAATGTCATACTCAGACCCTATCCATCCAATAACGCTTAACAGGGCCTATTAACACCCACCTGGACTACCTAGAACAATAGTTGCTAAAGCGTTTAAATTATTATTGTGCCTATTGTAGCCTTCCAAACTTCACACATCGTCGACCTTCAATTTCAATGCATCATATGAGCCAAGTTTGGCCCTTGAAATGTCATACTCAGACCCTATCCATCCAATAACGCTTAACAGGGCCTATTAACACCCACCTGGACTACCTAGAACAATAGTTGCTAAAGCGTTTAAATTATTATTATGCCTTTTGTAGCCTTCCAAACTTCACACATTGTCGACCTTCAATTTCAATGCATCATATGAGCCAAGTTTGACACTTCACATTTCATACTCAGACCCTATCCATCCAATAACGCTTAACAGGGCCTATTAACACCCACCTGGACTACCTAGAACAATAGTTGCTAAAGCGTTTAAATTATTATTATGCCTATTGTAGCCTTCCAAACTTCACACATTGTCGACCTTCAATTTCAATGCATCATATGAGCCAAGTTTGACACTTCACATTTCATACTCAGACCCTATCCATCCAATAACGCTTAACAGGGCCTATTAACACCCACCTGGACTACCTAGAACAATAGTTGCTAAAGCGTTTAAATTATTATTATGCCTATTGTAGCCTTCCAAACTTCACACATTGTCGACCTTCAATTTCAATGCATCATATGAGCCAAGTTTGACACTTCACATTTCATACTCAGACCCTATCCATCCAATAACGCTTAACATGGCCTATTAACACCCACCTGGACTACCTAGAACAATAGTTGCTAAAGCGTTTAAATTATTATTATGCCTATTGTAGCCTTCCAAACTTCACACATTGTCGACCTTCAATTTCAATGCATCATATGAGCCAAGTTTGGCCCTTGAAATGTCATACTCAGACCCTATCCATCCAATAACGCTTAACAGGGCCTATTAACACCCACCTGGACTACCTAGAACAATAGTTGCTAAAGCGTTTAAATTATTATTGTGCCTATTGTAGCCTTCCAAACTTCACACATCGTCGACTCTGGATTTCAATGCATCATATGAGCCAAGTTTGACACTTCACATTTCATACTCAGACCCTATCCATCCAATAACGCTTAACAGGGCCTATTAACACCCACCTGGACTACCTAGAACAATAGTTGCTATAGCGTTTAAACCATTTTTGTCCCTATTGTAGCCCTCTAAACTTCACATATTGTCGACCGTGAGTAGTGGTAATGGTGCGGATACTTCCCCCATCTGAAATTAGGCACCGCTAGCGCATCTAGAAAGTATTCTAATGTTGGTAAAATTGATATCTCCGCAGATATTGAGCCTAGTTTCGTCTAGCTTAACTGTCCAAATAATAAATGGCTTGAACGCCAAGTATTGAAAATCCGACGAAGACCTGTATTCGTCTTTCACTCAATCAAACTGGGTAGGTGTAGACTAGGCAGACGTAGACTAGGTGGATGTAGACAAATGTAGATGTAAACGAAGCATAGGTAGATGCAGACGGTAGATGTAGACCGTAGATGTAGGTGTAGACGGGGGTAACTAAAATGAGCAAGAATGAAAGGGCGCTCCAGAAGGCGCCGAGGAGGGGGCAAAGTTTAACTCTACACTTAAAATGCGTCGACCCATCACCCCTACACGCTCGGTGTCACACCAACCAGCGGCTTTGGTATACATCTGGACCGATATGCACAAGAGGGTTTAACTCATACTCTTTGCTTAAACGTGGCCTATGCGGGAGTAGTGGGTAATTTCCGTATGCATGGCTTGTGATTAGCGAATTACGATAGGTATAACGTTATTCGAACTCGGAGGCAGGTACAAGCCCGCTACTCCGAAGGTCAACAATAGACAGCCGACTTTGCTGGACCGCGTGAACAATAGGCGGCCGTTGAGATTTCCCTGTGGACCGTCTATAGGTCTTGATCTGTTCACCCCACGCTGGCAACGACCGCATATAAATATCTTTCACACATGCGCGCTCAGCTCTAACCTATTGAATTTGGGGGAGAGCAAGCGTCATGCATCGTCGGGTGCAAGGAATGTGTAGATTAGTTGTTCACTTCCAATTCTATCTTAATGCATACCGCTACATTCCAAAGGCTACCTCTGAGGTAGCAATGTCTGGAGGAAGGTCCACCTTTAGCCTACGCTATTCCTACTTATGTGCATTTCGGCCCTGGATACACGACACTTAAGCTAAGGGCGCCATCTTCCTTTCGGACAGGCACCACTGGGGATACCCACTCACTAACGTTAGCTTCCTCGCTTATCAACGCATCAAGCGCACGTTCAATTAAATTCCGAGGAGGTATAGGGTGGCGTCGTTACGGCTGCCTTACGGGGCGTGCCTCGCCTGTCTCTATCCTATGTGTAGTAATCGACGTCCTACCCAAGTCTCTATCGCAAAGTGAAAACACATCGCTATGGTCCATCCGAAACTGGTCGAACCGCTTACGGATATCGAAGGGAACCTCCTCCGGCAAATCTGCCATCAAAGTGTCTCGCAATGTATTTTCTCCGTCTAGCCCTTCGTTCCGCTTTCTTCCCGTCCCCTGTTCTACCTCTACCGGATGCAAGCCACCGAGGAACTGGTCCTTTGTAAACCTCACTGGTTCCTCGTTTATATTCACTAGTCTCACTCTAGCGGCTGCGCGGTCTCCCACTACCACACGGGCAAGATGCACTCCTGGTTGAGTCTCCTGGTCTTCGATCATCCAAGCAGGCGCTGTATTAGTCAAATCTCCATAAATCATCTTAACGGGGACCTCACTTTGACTCTTAGGAGACACCACAACCCCCTCAGCCAGTATAACTCTACGGAACCACATAGACCCAATACCTTTTACAAGGGGTATACGTCTACGGCCCAAAAACAATGCCCCATTACCAAAGACTAGGCGACAGCGGTGTTCCCGTAGCCAATCCATCCCTAGCATGGGCTCCGTTATCTGGTCAGACACCAAAAGTCCAGTTGGGACCTCAATACCATCACTGACCTTAATGGACAAGCGGACCTCCCCAAGGACATTAATACTAGTGACATTAGTAGCCATCAGAAACGAGAATAGGGTTGCAGTGTTAACCCTTCGACTGTCGTAGACGGAACCAGGCTGACTTCAGATCCCGTATCGATCAGGCAAATCTGCGGTCTTCCGTTGATGGTCCCGCGGATGTAGACTGCGTTGCTGCTGGTTCGGTCCGGTAGTTGGGAGCGCCTCGTATAATTGACCGCCACCGACATGAGTGGCGTAGGTGCTTCCGTTCCAGTCCTCATGGTTCCGTTCGTCTCGTTCCATGGGCGTCGAGGCTGTCTGCAGTGACGGGCGAGGTGAACGGCTGGGCCGTAGTTATAACAGGTCACACCCCGTCTCGAACTCTGCTGTCCGGAATCACCAGCGCTGCGGTGTCCGGGGCGATCGTCACGCCCCAGAACCTAGGAGCTCGGCCACGTAGCTCTCGGAAATGATGTTCGATTCGTTGCTCCTTTCTTTCTGTCAGCGTCGCTGTTCGTCACGCTGCGTCGCCAGGACCCGGTCAAGCGTTGACTGGATCCGGCTGCTTACGTCGGCCTCCTGCGTACCCCTGACTTGGTGGAAGGGCTTCCTGCGGTCGTAGGAGTCCGGTAGGCCTCGTCCAGATTCTTTGGCTGTCTTTCACGTACTTTGAGTGAAAGTTCGAGGAAACCGTCTTTGGCGATGATTTCCGTGGTCTCGTTGGAAGGCACAGGTTACGCTAACACGACAAGGCGTCGAATGTCGTGTAGCATGTCGCTCAAAGTTCCTCGGAACGTTCACGTCGGTAGTACAGCTGGGCGCCGATGGTTTCCGTCTGTCCCCCTGTAACGTACCTTTGGCGAAGGCGTTCCACGAGCTCCTCGTAGCTGACGTCCCGACGTGCGCCGAAGTCCCAGAGTAGCTGCGTGGCGGCTTTCTCCAGCGCACATCGGAGGTAGTCGACCATGTCCACGGCCGTCCACCGGTTGTGACGGGAACAGACTTCAAACTGCACCAGGAATGTATCCAGCGATCCCGGCCCATCGAACTTTCCTGGTTTCATTGGAGGCAGTCGGTTCCATGGCCGGTCTCCGGTCGTCCCCAGCATCTTCAGGGAGGTCACCCTTTCGTCAGACGTCTCCCGGTAGCTCATCCTCATCGGCCCCCGTCCGTCGACCTGAAGCTCCTCTATCAGTCGTCTCGGGTCCGATCGCTGCTCTGCCGTCGCACTCCCGTCGGCGAACTGCGTTGAAGAGCTCGTCGGCTGGTCGGCAAACCCTCCAGCTGCGTAGGCGATCGTGACCTCCTCATCGTCCTCCATCGTAGGTCAATTTGCGGTTGTTGCTCAGAAGAACTGTGCACCCCACTTCTGGTACAAGTGTCGCGGAAAACTAGTTGTGAACCCCACTTTCCTCTCAGTGCCCGTTGAGCTAATCGTCAGGATGGCCGTCCAGCGATCAGCGGGAGTAGGGTCTGTCCATATGTCACGCGTGTCGTTTCAGGGGGGGGTGGAAACGCAAGTCCGTCTTCGTCGTCTTTAGAAGGACTGCCAATTCTTCCGATCGATCATACAACCCAACACGATGTTAAGAAGATGGAACGTTTTATTCGACACAATCGCAGATCCACTCGCAGTGTAGACCGTCTAGTCGTCCCTCTTCTTGACGTCCAAGCACTCTAATGACTGATGAACTTCTTACGGCCGTCGTACTCTACTACTCTCGACTGTCTCTCTCTCTCTACTAAAGCTCTGTCTCTAACCTCGACTACGACTGCGACTCACTTTGGCTACGACTACTACTCACAACTAACTGACCTGTGTACTGACTGAGCTCCTGCCTATCGGAAAATAGTTTAACGAACGTGTATGACCAAAGGGCCTTTACAGTCGGAGGCAGAGTACAACCTCTCACTCCACGTTTATAATGCGACCGAGCCACCCGCAGCAAAGATCCGAGAAATTAATCTCTGATAATCCGACCGACCGGGATTCGAAACCGGGCCGCTGGCGTGGCGAGCGGGTTACAACCCACTCGGCCACGCAGGATCTCTGTGCTCCTGCATGAAATGTTCAGGGCTTAACGACACTGTTTCATATCGAAGATGATTAGTGTCGGAGGCAGAGAACAACCTCACACTCCACGTTTATATTGCGACCGAGCCACCCGCTGTAAAGATCCCCGACCGGGAATTGAACCCGGGCCGCCGGCGCGGCGAGCGGGCTACAACCCACTCGACCACGCAGGATCTCCTGCATGTTAAACTAGCTGCTAAATATACCCTTCTAGAAGAGGCTAGGCCACGAAAAGAGGCAAGGCCAAAAGAGACGAGGCTACGAAAAGAGGCTAGGCCAAAAGAGGAAAAAGGCGCGAAAGAAGATAGGCCACGAAAAGTTGCTAGGCCAAAAGAGGCAAAAGGCGGGAAAGAGGATAGGCCACAAAAAGTGGCTAGGCCAAAAGAGACTAGGCCACGAAAAGAGGCTAGACCAAAAGAAGTTAGGCCACGAAAGAGGCTAGGCCAAAAGAGACAAAAGGCGGGAAAGAAGCCGGGCGTCGAAAGAGGCAAAAAAAAGCGGAAAAGAAGCTGGGAGTCAAAAGAGGCTAGACTACGAAAAGAGCATAGGCCAGAAGTGGCTGGGCGGCGAAAAAAACAAAAGGCAAAAAAAAGACATGGGTCCAACCCAATTTCGCCACAGTATGACATTTGAATTGCCCAAGTTGGCTCATTTGATGCGTTAAAATACACGGTCGACGATATGTGAAGTTTGAAGGGCTGCTATAGGGACAATAATGATTTAAACGCTATAGCAACTATTGTTCTAAGTAGTCCAGATGGGTGTCAATAGGCCCTGTTACGCGTTATTGGATGGATAGGGTCTGAGTATGAAATGTGAAGTGTCAAACTTGGCTCATATGATGCATTGAAATCCAGAGTCGACGATGTGTGAAGTTTGGAAGGCTACAATAGGCACAATAATAATTTAAACGCTTTAGCAACTATTGTTCTAGGTAGTCCAGGTGGGTGTTAATAGGCCCTGTTAAGCGTTATTGGATGGATAGGGTCTGAGTATGAAATGTGAAGTGTCAAACTTGGCTCATATGATGCATTGAAATTGAAGGTCGACGATGTGTGAAGTTTGGAAGGCTACAATAGGCACAATAATAATTTAAACGCTTTAGCAACTATTGTTCTAGGTAGTCCAGGTGGGTGTTAATAGGCCCTGTTAAGCGTTATTGGATGGATAGGGTCTGAGTATGACATTTCAAGGGCCAAACTTGGCTCATATGATGCATTGAAATTGAAGGTCGACAATGTGTGAAGTTTGGAAGGCTACAATAGGCACAATAATAATTTAAACGCTTTAGCAACTATTGTTCTAGGTAGTCCAGGTGGGTGTTAATAGGCCCTGTTAAGCGTTATTGGATGGATAGGGTCTGAGTATGACATTTCAAGGGCCAAACTTGGCTCATATGATGCATTGAAATTGAAGGTCGACAATGTGTGAAGTTTGGAAGGCTACAATAGGCACAATAATAATTTAAACGCTTTAGCAACTATTGTTCTAGGTAGTCCAGGTGGGTGTTAATAGGCCCTGTTAAGCGTTATTGGATGGATAGGGTCTGAGTATGAAATGTGAAGGGTAACAGGACAATTACCCCCTGGACAATTACCCCCCGGACAATTACCCCCCGACAATTACCCCCTGGACAATTACCCCCCAGGACAATTACCCCCCGGACAACTACCCCCCGTGCCAATTACCCCCCGGACAACTACCCCCCGTACCAATTACCCCCCGGACAATTACCCCCGTGCCACATTGTGAGCCTGTTCCCTCACGCGTTAATCTCTTTACCAGTCTCTTTGTATTTGTCAGACGTTCAGCGCTGCCTAAGCCTATCCTAAATTAACTTTACTGTGGCATAGAAACAGAAGAAACCCAAGAATTTAGCAAGATGGTGTCGTTTCGTTTAAGTACATAAATAGGCAGAACTTTATCGATAAAATTTAAATATTTTTTAGCAGGCGTTTAAAACGTTGAAGTTTTTTTGAACCTTTCACCGTTTTCACACGTTAGCTTAGGACCGTTTTAGATTTGATTTGATTTAGTATTTTTCTAGAACATTTGACAATAACTTGCCGATATTCGTGGAGTTGCTCTTAACCTTGCTTAGTTATTATGCTAACTAAAGTCATAACTTTATCAATAACATTTAAATATTTAATTAGGCAGGCGTTTAACATGACACAGACTTAGTTTTTGGCACGGGGGGGGTAATTGTCCGGAGGGTAATTGGTACTTGTATTTAAATTTTATTGATAGAGTTATGGCTGAATGTCTGACAAATACAAAGAGACTGGTAAAGAGATTAACGCGTGAGAGAACAGGCTCACACTGTGGCACGGGGGGTAATTGTCCGGGGGGTAATTGGTACGGGGGGTAGTTGTCCGGGGGGTAATTGGCACGGGGGGTAGTTGTCCGGGGGGTAATAGTCCGGGGGGTAATTGTCTCCGGGGGTAATTGTCCGGGGGTAATTGTCCGGGGGGTAATTGTCCAGGGGGTAATTGCCCTAGAACCAATGTGAAGTGTCAAACTTGGCTCATATGATGCATTGAAATTGAAGGTCGACAATGTGTGAAGTTTGGAAGGCTACAATAGGCACAATAATAATTTAAACGCTTTAGCAACTATTGTTCTAGGTAGTCCAGGTGGGTGTTAATAGGCCCTGTTAAGCGTTATTGGATGGATAGGGTCTGAGTATGACATTTCAAGGGCCAAACTTGGCTCATATGATGCATTGAAATTGAAGGTCGACGATGTGTGAAGTTTGGAAGGCTACAATAGGCACAATAATAATTTAAACGCTTTAGCAACTATTGTTCTAGGTAGTCCAGGTGGGTGTTAATAGGCCATGTTAAGCGTTATTGGATGGATAGGGTCTGAGTATGAAATGTGAAGTGTCAAACTTGGCTCATATGATGCATTGAAATCCAGAGTCGACGATGTGTGAAGTTTGGAAGGCTACAATAGGCACAATAATAATTTAAACGCTTTAGCAACTATTGTTCTAGGTAGTCCAGGTGGGTGTTAATAGGCCCTGTTAAGCGTTATTGGATGGATAGGGTCTGAGTATGAAATGTGAAGTGTCAAACTTGGCTCATATGATGCATTGAAATTGAAGGTCGACAATGTGTGAAGTTTGGAAGGCTACAATAGGCATAATAATAATTTAAACGCTTTAGCAACTATTGTTCTAGGTAGTCCAGGTGGGTGTTAATAGGCCATGTTAAGCGTTATTGGATGGATAGGGTCTGAGTATGACATTTCAAGGGCCAAACTTGGCTCATATGATGCATTGAAATCCAGAGTCGACGATGTGTGAAGTTTGGAAGGCTACAATAGGCACAATAATAATTTAAACGCTATAGCAACTATTGTTCTAGGTAGTCCAGGTGGGTTTTAATAGGCCCTGTTAAGCGTTATTGGATGGATAGGGTCTGAGTATGAAATGTGAAGTGTCAAACTTGGCTCATATGATGCATTGAAATCCAGAGTCGACGATGTGTGAAGTTTGGAAGGCTACAATAGGCACAATAATAATTTAAACGCTTTAGCAACTATTGTTCTAGGTAGTCCAGGTGGGTGTTAATAGGCCCTGTTAAGCGTTATTGGATGGATAGGGTCTGAGTATGAAATGTGAAGTGTCAAACTTGGCTCATATGATGCATTGAAATCCAGAGTCGACGATGTGTGAAGTTTGGAAGGCTACAATAGGCACAATAATAATTTAAACGCTTTAGCAACTATTGTTCTAGATAGTCCAGGTGGGTGTTAATAGGCCCTGTTAAGCGTTATTGGATGGATAGGGTCTGAGTATGACATTTCAAGGGCCAAACTTGGCTCATATGATGCATTGAAATCCAGAGTCGACGATGTGTGAAGTTTGGAAGGCTACAATAGGCACAATAATAATTTAAACGCTATAGCAACTATTGTTCTAGGTAGTCCAGGTGGGTTTTAATAGGCCCTGTTAAGCGTTATTGGATGGATAGGGTCTGAGTATGAAATGTGAAGTGTCAAACTTGGCTCATATGATGCATTGAAATCCAGAGTCGACGATGTGTGAAGTTTGGAAGGCTACAATAGGCACAATAATAATTTAAACGCTTTAGCAACTATTGTTCTAGGTAGTCCAGGTGGGTGTTAATAGGCCCTGTTAAGCGTTATTGGATGGATAGGGTCTGAGTATGAAATGTGAAGTGTCAAACTTGGCTCATATGATGCATTGAAATTGAAGGTCGACAATGTGTGAAGTTTGGAAGGCTACAATAGGCATAATAATAATTTAAACGCTTTAGCAACTATTGTTCTAGGTAGTCCAGGTGGGTGTTAATAGGCCCTGTTAAGCGTTATTGGATGGATAGAGTCGAAATATGTGAATTTTGAAGTCAAATTACGTGTTTGCTAGTGCGTCACTTGTGCGCCTTTTGGGGAGGTCACACCCGATTCGAATATGACTGCTGAATCTCAATCTCAATCTGACTGCTAAATTGACACACATTACATAGGCCAGCTTAACTAAGTATAAACATAATTAGCAACACATACATAGGCCTACATGGCCTACTTAACTACCCGGTAAGTATAAACATAATCTGCAATAAGTAAATCCTCATTTTGATCATAAAAACATCATAATACATAGCATAATCAATGACACCGATACTGGTATTCCTACTTTTTCAAACTTTATCGGAACGTAAATCTGTAAACACGGCGATTACGTCCACAATCTCATGTGGATTGCTTCCCATCCAAAACGAGAGTCCAAGAACCGTGTTACATCATGGTTTTAGACTAGTCTAGACTCTATAATATAGAGTCCTTGGCCAGAGTCCAAAACTAACATAATTTAATATAGAGTCCTTGATATAAAATATATACATATCAATGGTTTAATATGACTTATATAAGCCAGACTAAAAGCTGGAACGAAACCAACGACATCATCAGCGTCAGTGTTGCCACTGAGGTTTCAGAAAAACCCCAGATTTGCTTGGGAAAAAAAAAACCAGAAAAACCCAGACCGTCGTCCGGCCGAAAAAGTCAAGAAAATTTTCTATTTTTTAGTCGTCCGGCCGAAAAAGTCCAAAATTTTCAACTCATCAAAAAAACCAGATTTTCACAAAAAAACAGAAACCCAGACGAAAACAAAAACCCAGATCTAGTGGAAAAAACCCAGCTGTGGCATCACTGATCAGCGTTGACATACTTGACACTCAAACAAATTGGAAAACCCAAGTTGGAGTGTCAAAAAACCCCAAGAAAACCCAAGTTGCCCAAATCTTCGAAAATATCCACAATTTCCCGTCGGAAAATCTGATGACATTTTTTTAGTCATCCGGAACAAAAAATCTTTCAATTTTCCAGTCCGAAAATTCTGACGACCTTTTTTTTAGTCAACCGGACCCAGAAATCTTTCAATTTTCATTGGACAGAAAATTCTGACGACCATTTTTTTAGACATCTGGTCCAAATCTCTAAAAATGTCCACAATTTTCCGATTTTAAGTTTTTCCCGAAAAACCCTAAGTTCAAATTGAAAAACCCAAGATTTTTTGGTCGAAAAAAACCCGAGCAAAAAACCCAAGTTCTTTCCGAATAAAACCCAATTCCCAAGTTCGGATCTAAAACCCAAGATCTTGTGAAAAAACCAAGGAGTGGCACCGCTGGACCTCATAATATAATTACGAAACCGTAAGCATAATAATGATGTCGTTGACTAAACCATGGACGTTTAGTTTAGTTGCATAACATTTTAAAGCACGTATGCACCGCAGCGCTCCTGGCGAATAGAAAGCATCTGTTTACCTAATACGTAATCGTAATCTCCAAACTTCTCAAGTGCTACTCGAAAGCTAAGCGCGGGGCACCAGCTTATTCACGAGCGCTGCGTCGAGTAAAAAAGGTTGATCGTAGAAGTAGTTCAAAGCCGAGGTCGAGTAGCAAGACAATGTGTGACGCAACCCGAAAGCGAAGAAAAATTCCGGTATTGACTAATTTATAATTCCGGAATCCTGGGATTGAGAAAATGAACCGCGATTAGGCTATGCGCTTTAATAACACTCGTCTTCGGCGTTCAGCCTGTTCAACCCAAACCACTTTAACCACTATTTAGGATATTCAATTTCTCCTCCGTCAAGCGCATGCTGACGATGAGGCCTTAAGACGTCTCCAAGTTGCTCTATCTCTGGTCTTATCCACTGCTCTTCGTATGTCCAAGCCCTTCATTTCTAGGTCCTCCATCACGTTCTTCATCCATGTCTTTTTTGGTCTTCCTCGGCTTCTTTCTCCCTCTGTTTGTCCATATAGCACTGTCGCTGGCAGTCGTTTCTCCTCCATCCGTGTTACATGTCCGAATCAAGTCAGCCTTCTCTTCCTGATTCTGTCGATTACTGTTTCTTTTTGTCCGGTTTCTTCACGAGTTATTTCGTTGCGTATCCTTTCTATCCTCGATCTGCACAGTATTCCTCTCAGCCAGCTCATCTCTGCTACCAGCAGTCTCCTTTCATCTTCTTTTCTCAGGCACCAACATTCTGAGCCATATAGCAGCACTGGTATAACTTAGGATATACGGCAGCCTATCAATCTCCTTACTGTACAGGCATATTTATGGTTGATAATGTCTACCAGCTTTATTGTGAACCTGCAAACCTCGTCTGGCTGAGGCACAATCGAATTTTTCAGCTATATTGTATCATGCAAATTCAAAAACCCCCCTTCTTAAAAATACATGTAATAATAATTAATAAAAATGTAAACATTACATGTAATAGTTGGGCGTAGTGGTGCAGGGGTATGATTTGGTGTGCATTGTAGCCATAAAGTTGCAGGTTCGAATCCACCTCAAACCGCCGCATATGGCCCCTGAGCAAATCCTTCACTCACAATTACTCTAATTTACTCATGCGCTTTGACGTAAACTCTGATTCATTGCCCGCGCTGTGGTCGGGAGCGCCTCCGAGTAGGGTCTTGAAGGGGCAGTATAACAAGTGCTCATGTAAACATATGAAAGTTGCTCGTTTATTACAGGGTAATAACAGGCTTCTTTCAACAATACACTCATATTACATGGTATTTTATTGGGCTTTAGCAGATTGTTAGAACAAACCCAAAAATCAAGCAGCCAGCCAACAACTACCGACATGTGATACAATTTATTCATCATTATTGGCTTTCAATCGTCCTCGCTTTCCACATTTTTTGTCTAATTTTGAATTCTGTATTGCCAGCTTTAAGGCAAAGCAGAGTCCAACAAAAAGATGCATTCATGTCGAACAATGGCTTTGCATGAATCTAAAAATTGGCACTTTGTATAAAAGATTTAACACTTAATTACGAGAGCTTACTAAAAGTGACTGGGAAACCAAAGCATTGCCATGAAATATCAACAGATTATAATTTCTGACTGTCTGCGATAAATATGACAAGTGCGACAGATACAATGAAAGCGCATAACTTCATTTGAAAACCACATTTTATGCATAATTATAATGATGGCATAACTCTACGCAACAGTACCAACAGCATTAAAAACAAATCCAATGCTAGCTTGTTTATTAAGCTGATGCTCTCTGCTGATGCAATACCCAACAGAGTGGAACTTGTGGGCTAGTCAACCCAAGGATGCGTAGTAGGATTCCATGAAACGTGGAAGTCGTCTGGTTTACTATCCTAAAATAAAAACAAAATCTATAGAAGTTCAATGACAACAAATTACAGGCTCACTAAAGATCCAATAAGTGCACAGACGTCTTTTATAACTTACTTCATTAAAATTCTTCTTCATCCATTAGACAGTTATATTGTACAATATCATGTCATTGACAATCGACCATAAGAGGTCCTGAAGAAGCCCTGTAGCTGAACCATTAATTGCCACAAACAAGTTAGACTTTCTAGTTGTGTTTGACGTAAGAAAAACTCCTTTAACATTAGAATAGATGTAATTCATAAAACATGGTAACTCCTGATATACATTGATCAGATCAAGAATTAACTTTTTAGGTCTAAAATACAATATCATAAAGTACTTCATACATGTGGCTTTTAAATTTAAATCGACTTTGCTGCATTGCAGATGACATAACCTTGCAATGAACTACTTCACAACATATCACCAATTTGAAGTTGTAGCATAGTAGGGAGTCAGAGACGAGCAATGGAAAGCCATACTAACGGGCATACGTGAACACTGAAAGTTTACCTGAAAGCGGGAGGTCAATTTCGGACATATTTTTAGAAGAAGATTATATTAAATAACAACAAAATTATTAAATTACAACAGCAGTTATTCCAATCATTTCAGTTTTGGGAGATAATGAAGTTTACAAATCCAAAAAAACTAATGTTTCTTACCAAAGTCTGCATCTCCTGGTCTGTCAGCTCAAAATCAAAGACCTGCGCATTGGCAACAATTCGTTCTTGTTTCGATGACTTTGGAATCGTGATGAAACCTTTCTGGACGCTCCATCGTATCATCACCTGAGCGATTGTCTTCTGGTGACTTCAAAGTTTATTCAGAGAAAATAAAATAATTTACTGAAACCATAGAAAATTCTATAAGATCACACAATGAGCAGCATAATGTGAATTGCTTATTCCAAATAATGGTAAACAAACAGTCATCAACTATAATTAAATACAATACAACTTTAATTTAATATTGCCCTCCTTCCAAAGTTCGGATGTGCACACGTCCATACTACAGAACATGGCTCAGAACATTATTGTGACTGAAGGACTTGTTCAAAGTCCCAACACAGCAGATCAGGTTCTACCTTGTAGGCCCCACTCTTTTAATTGCATGACAAGCGGTCTAACCATTTAGTCAACGTGAAAATTATACTATTTTATTCAATTAACGGATCTATGAAATGGCTCAAACTGCAAAAACATAACCCAGTGCAAAGAACCCCTTGAATAAGAAAAGTCTCATGACAATGGGCAGAAATAGTAGTGCCTCCAGATAATATCTCAGAATGAATTGTAGCAGTGCAACTACAACAACTTTACTACATGTATATTACACAGCTACTCTTTATATGCAACTCTTCAACCAGCATTTGTACAACGGCAAAGACAATAAAAATTATGTCTATGCTTAATCAGATGTTGCAATTCATATTTAGCTCAAACTGAAACCCAATTTATTTATGGATGCGTTTCTTAAACTGCATGTGCAGTGATATAATGTTCGTATTCCTTACACTACTATCCAATAATATCAATGTCTGGAAGACTCTTAACTTGAAACTCCAAAATATTCTTCCCACAAAAAGTCCAAGAAACATTTTCAGCTAATCAATTTAGAAGGTCCTAAAGTCCACAGTGCAAAGCCTTTGAGGTATCCCCAAGGGACCTTGTGCAAATTATACTTGCTTAATTGTACATAATGTGTTCCAATCAGTCAAAGTACAATTTCGATCCACATTCATGCACTACTATGCTGGCCGATAGAAGCATGCCTATTACTAGTTACTCTTCAACAAACACTAAACTAGAATAAACCCTATAGTATAAAATTCAGTATTCAGCATTATTTCCATGTCAAGACTCACTTCTTAGCAATACTGATCAGGTCCGGATCATCATCCTTTTGTCCGCGTGCCATTGGTGCGTATCCCATCACCGCAACGTTGTGATCTCGACAGAACTTCACAATATCTGGTCTCTTTGCGAAAGGATGCAACTCAATCTGATTAACAGAGGGTGGTGGCAATTCAGCTGCCTTAAGACCTTCGAGGTGCTGAATTCCAAAGTTTGACACACCTACAGACCTGAATACCAAGTAAAATAATAACAAGTGTCAGGAGACATAGGAAAAGCTGCAATTAAAACCTTGTCCTCAGTCAAAAATTCATTATGAAAGTTCTATACTTTCATCACTTAGAATTCTAACATTGAAAGGAAACTGATGTTGAATAATTTGCACTATTGCACAATGTTATGATAAAGAGTTATTTCCTATATTAGTTATACTTTATTTGGTATCGACCATGAAAAAGAACTGAAAAAATATTTAAAAAATAACAAGTTGAATAAATCAAGCACAGTTCCTCATAGGCAAATAAAGATACTTGTATTATTTACAATAGAATCAACTATGCAAGCAAACTCTAAATAATAAGAGTGTTGTTTATTCTTAACAAACCTGACATGTCCTCTGGCTTTCAAATCAAGCAAGGCCCTGTATGTCTCAACAACCTTGTCACCAACTGGTGAATGTATCAAAAACATGTCGATGCAGTCCGTCTCCATTCTGAAAACAGTTGACATACAGAACTTCACTCAAGTAGTGACCAGGTATACTAGACACCGGCAAGTACAATGGGCTTCAGCATTGCACTTAAGGTTCTATTCTTACAGAATTTGCCTAACCTTCTAATTAGGGATGTTTTAAAGCCATTGATTGCAGCCTATCTGCGTTTCGAGTTTTCAGTCCAGTTATAAAGTAATTCCATCATACCAGAAAATGTCCCTAATCAAATAAAAATCCATCACAACGATTTTATTCTGCCAACAGCCTAAAAATCTACTAAACATGGAGCAGTGATCTCAAGATATATATTCTCTCCCATCTTAAATGCAAGCATTATGACTGCATGAATTGAAAGTGACAGTATATCACCATTATTCACCACAGCACAGAAGCCATGTACGGTAGTTGATAAACTGCTCAGTGTCTACCAATAAGCCACAAAACCCATCGCACGTATTAACGTGAGGAATGTCACAACTGAGGGCGATGTGCAAAAAACTGATGCATGTATGAGAAAGTCACATCTTTCACCAAAATGGCCAATGTATAATATTGGGCAACGTACTTGGAAAGGGTTTCATGGACTGAAGCTGTTGCAGCATCATAACCGTGATTGCATGTATAAACTTTTGACACAACAAAAACATCCTCTCGTTTGACACTGGAATTCCTCAATGCTCGTGCCAAGTCAGCTTCATTGCTAGAGATAAAAAAAATCATCTAAATTTTAAATAACAACGAATATTTTAAACAAATAATTACAGCAATAACTAATACAAATAATTACTAGGAATTATGGCTGCACCAAATATGTGATTATCATTCTTCGGTCGAATACAAATAGTTGGACCAACTATTCGGCTGAATATATGGATAGTGTACACAATAGGTCTACCGACAACATTCAGTCATTGTATAAAAGGATGAAACAATATACTGAGACACTGCGATTCCGCAGTCCAGGCAGTAAGCAAGGCAACCGCAGCATAACGTTAAATGAAAGAGTTACTTCAGTTCACTCGCTATATCTGCTGCGTATGCAGAAACAGATGTCACATGACCACTATTCATATTCAGTTTGACTTCAACTATTTGGACGAATACCGAATAGCTATTTGGCTCCAATACAAATCTCCTCAAGCATTATAATGTTCTCAATTCTTACAACTATTCTTGTTACTCAAAACCATCCACTAAAAAAACTATATGCTTCTGCTTGCTTCATTACTGGCTAATAAAAGCTTTTTAAAAAATTGGTCTGCAGCTAAGCTGGCAGGGACAGCTAGCCAACTGTGTTAAAAAAATTATAAAACTCTTCGGTAACCCCAAGAAGCCTAACTAACTAAACTTACTTAAGGGTTTCTTCCACAGCATTACTATAGCACAATAACTCACTAGTAGGAAGCAACTGCTATCCTGTATAGAAGCAAGAGACTTAAAAAGTAATTAATTTCATTATTTTAAGAGATCTACAAAAGTAATAGAAGACACTGCCACTGTCTGGAAACAGCAGCTGCAAATGGAGGTTGCTGTTTACACCACATCAACATACGCATAGAACTGTGCTGTATCAAACAATCTGTATCCTGTATGCAAAGCACTCGAAACTGCATTTTCGGTTACTTCTCCCTCTCCGGTCTTGAACAGTCCGAGTCCAAACAGAGGCATCACCACACCATCGTTGAGCTGAATGGTGCTTGACAAGCTTGTTGCAACTGAAAATGCTGCCTGCTCATGCATACTGAACCTACAGATAAAAGGATGAACCAAAATATAGTAAAAGCAACTAGTGGGCAACTTGTGCTTATTAGGTATCCTGCACAAACTAAATATCAGATTTTGGTCTTAAAATGTAATTGAAATAGTTCCACACATAAAGTTGCTACATAACAATTCTCTTGATTCAACATGTTGATATGGCACAAAGCACACATAATATATAATAATAATTATATTATAATGTTGGGTAATTTATCGTTCTAAATTGTTTGTCTGGTGCATTGGGTAGAAGTATATTTTAGCATTGTAAAATAATCCACCCATTTTAATTCTTAGCGTTATTCCTTTATTAATTAAATATATTTGTACACCCTCTCGTCATTCTCTATAATAGAATATTTTGATTGATTGTAACTGTCAAACCTTCGCAACCAAGACTCGCGCGTTGCGACTTGCGTGTTTACAATTTTGGTAGATCGACCTTTAGTGACCCGACCCACTGCGCACGCGCGCACGGCATATCTCCTGCTTATTAAAGGTCATGCTCGTAAAAGCAAGCGCTGAATGGACGCGTGCAGCCTTAAAATAATAATAATAAATAATAATAATAATTATAATATTCTTTCTTTAATTGAGCGCCTGCAAACGCACTGCGCCTTACATGTACAATTTATGCAGAAATCTTAATTAAATCAAACTTAGGCCTAACTACTAACTGAACAGCCTGCAATACACAGCGCTAATAGCAGCCTACAAAGCATGTTCGCCAACAGAGGGCTCGAACTCGTTAGGTGCCTAGGCCTACCTCTCGCTCTCTACTCCAGCGTGTTATCCATTACTCTACCGGCTAATTGTTATCTTTTACAAGCTGGCACCTTGTAACGCTTAGAGAATATTCTACACGCGTATAATAGGCTATAGCCTAATGCTTAGATTAGATGCTCACTCACCTCCCTGAAATACAGGATTTTCTTCAGAAGTTCAGATGACAACCTTCTTAGTCTAAAACCGTCTGATGACTCTGATCCAGTGATACCGCTCCAAAATTTAAGAAAAGCCAAGGTGGGGTCTTAAAAAAAGCCAAGAAAAGTCAAGTTGATAATTATGGACTATAATCACCTGTTTTATTTCAACAGAAGCTAAATTTTATCCGATAAATTGTGATGTTTATGAAATTATGTTTATTTAATCCTGAAATTAATGTATGTTAAATTGTTAATAATTGGTTCTGTTTACTGATTTTCTAACATACTAACAACATTTTGGAACATAGTGCGCTAGTTTTGAGAAATAGTTTAGGCTAAAAGTCATCTTCACTTTGGTTGTTGTTTTCTATAGTTCAAAAATTTTAAGTGCTTTTGTGTGATCTTGTGAGTCATTAAAGCTGACTTGCTTGCATTTCCAAGATTAATGTCTATTGTTATTAATATAAGTATCTGTGATCAACTTATCATTTATAATATTATCTTTATCAAGTTATTTGCGATTTTGCGCGAAATCTCGCGAAATTGCACGTGCCGTCACAAATGACTAATATGCAGAGAGCAAACAGTTCAGAGAATAATAGTAAGTTTCATAAATAAGGCTTACTAGCCAGTAGATGGAGCTATAGTTATATTACTGCTAATTAAGATTATTGTTATTTAGTGGAGTATTGCCTAAATTATTGTTATATAGTGGATTATTGCTAGGATTATTGTTATTTAGTGGGCAGAAAAAAGCCAAGTAAAAAAGCCAAGATCCTTTGAAAAAAAGCCAATATCCCAAGAAACGATTGAAAAAGCCAAGATCTTGGGAAAAAAGCCAAGGAGCGGTATCACTGCTCTGATCTATGATATGGCAGCTCTGTGGTCCACTTTTACACAAGACCTGGGGGGGTCTTCAGACTAAAGTAGGTCATGCACGTGACCAGCTTTGTCATGCATGAGCGCCAAACAACCAAGCGCGGTTTGTGGCAGCGATTCACGATTGGCTGCTGACGCCTTAGACTAACATCCAGCAAGATCTTTGAACATCCAGCAAAATAAATGAATCCGGTTGTTTGGTGGGCATTAGGGCCATAAATTATAGGCTAGTAGAGGTCAACAGCGTTGCCACTCCTTGGGTTTTTCACAAGATCTTGGGTTTTTTAAAAATCCGAACTTGGGAGATGGTTTTTTTCGGGAAGAACCTCAGATGACTAAAAAAAAGGATCATCAGAGTTTTCGGCCCCAAAGAAGTCGGTTTTTCTCTAGTACAGCTGAGTTTGGGTTTTCTTGTTTTTTTCACCCCTCCAACTTGGTTTTTCATTTTTTAGAGTGGCAACTCTGGTAGAGTAGAGGCCCATCAGGAGGAAGGCCGAGGAAGAAGACTTTGGAAAGGATTGAATCCGGTTGTTTGGTGGGCATTAGGGTCTAGGGCAGGGGAATAAGCATGTCTGCCTGACGTGTCTTTTCTGGGCGGTGAGAAATTCTCGGATATTAATTTTACATAACAATACAAAGAAGGTTAGCAGCCACTGTGTACACATCGTAGGTCGAGATGCAAATCCGTGAAATATAGCCCCCGATTGATGTACGAATTGGCGATTATCAGGACCATCTGACCTAGGCCTACACTCTATCCAGGCATTTTGTTAGCAATGCCAGACGACAGGATGTATGAGATAGATGGGCTAGCACACAATTTGTAGGCCTACTATAGCAGTCCGATCATCTAAACCATGACTCATTGCAAAACAGTCTCACGTTAGGATTTGCGATCGCTTAGGCCCCCGTAGTGTTTTAATTAAGATAGGCCTACACAGTGAGAACTTCAAGTAGGCCTACACCGCGAAAAAATATCGCTATCGATTGAAATTTGTTCTACGACGATAGGCCCTATTAGTAGCATATTATATAGGCCGCTACTTGCTACCGTTAGGGGCCTACCTAGCCTATTCGTCAAGCTAAGCTTAAAGCTGGATCAGCTTATTAAATAACGAAAAACACAAAATGTATGCAAATATTTTGCTATGCCGTATTATTACGGTATCTAATTAGAGACCTTGGCTAGGTCTATTGCCTATACCGTTGCTACCCTATAATAGCTGTTAGAATTGCAACAATGTCATGTATATAACCGAAATAGTTGCTATAGCTATCATAACTAACTATAAACTAATGCCAAATACAGCTGTGTCATGCAAGGGCGGATACAGAAACTTTGGATGGGGGGGGGGCCAAAAATTTCTTGAAACCTTGGCTCTGGGTAAAAAAATTCGCATCCGTCAAAAAAGTTGATGACTTTTTTTAGTCATCGGCCAAAATTTTCGGGAAAATCATACCATTTCATCCGCCAAAAAAGTTGATGACCTTTTTTTTTAGTCATCCGGCCAAATTTTCCGGAAATTCATACCATTTGAGCAATCACTGAAACCAAATGGGGGGACCACGATACATGGGCGTTTCTAAATGGGGGAAGGCCATGGCCGGATTGGCCCCCCTGGATCCGCCCTTGGTGTCATGGCTGTCACACCTATGGCCAAGAAACCCAATGCTAATAATTATGTCTCTAGAATTCTGCGTTGATTCGATGAGGTAGACGTGTGTCTTTTATCCTTCCCATGGACTTGTCAGTGGGTTGAATTCGTCCGTGCCTGCGTGGAAGTCGTCCGGTTTCTTTGCCTGCGAAACAAAACATTTTAAGATTCTAATATTCTATCATGAGAAAATTACCTACAGTAGCCTATCTTATCGATAGAAAATTACCTGTAGCCAATCTTATCGTATCTAAACACAGAAAAATCCCCGGAGTAAAAACAAACGTCTGATGGAGCAAGAGGATGCATGGAAGAGCCCAAACATGAGCTATAGCCCGTATAGTAGAGGGGAAGGCCATTCTACGTGGAGGGACCTAGGCTAGGCTATAACAGCAAATGCACGGCTCTGAGTCAAGGCACAGACTAACCCACAGTGGCACACAGAACACGAGAGACGAAGAGGTCAAGATGGCGGGAAGAGCACAACGGGCGAAAACAGATGTCGCTGGTAGAAGATATATGCATATAGGCCTACAGTCGGAGAGATATTTGGGGACAAGACCGAGTCGCGATTTTGGAGACCAGAAGGATGATCTTATAATATTATTAATATTATTATTATTGTATCGGGTTGTGATAGGTAGCAAGTGTGAGACTTCAGCCATACAAGTGGAAATGTGTTAAATCGAGAAAAACATGTGGTAAATCTAAGCTTATAGCAGTAGCTTACAAGACTGACTGGAGGGGAGAGTCACATCTTGGGAAGTTGGGGAGACCTTGAGGAGCGAGTCACAGTAATCTACACTGGAGCAGATATATAAATGGATGCACAACTGTGGTAAAAACGGCTATGCAACAGATCGAATGCTTAGCAGTGCATATAGCCTAATCTTAGGCGGCAGGCCTAAAGTGTAGCCTACTTTGTGTGCATAGCAACATAGGCTATGTAGACTACGCATTTAAATGTAATCTCCCTAAATCGGCTAAACAACTGCACGGGTAAACCAGGCACCTAAATCAAGCACCTAAATCAAGCACCTAAATCAAGCACCTAAAAAATGAGTCAAATGTCGAGTTAAGGAAATTGAGTTTTTCAGGCGCCCCAAATTAACAGCCATGCAATGCAATCAATTAACCTACGCCATGGTGGCCTATTATATAAATTCTACAAGTTATGTAGCCTAACAACAGTAACATGTAGGCTATAATAGTTGCAATGCAGTTATATATAATAGGTCTACTTAGCCAATAAACTCAGTTGAGAGAAGAAATTCATACCAGAACGGCCATGTCTTCATCCGACAGCTTGAAATCGAAAATTTTGGAATTCTGCACAATTCTTTCAGGGTTCGTGGACTTGGGGATCGTGACGAAACCTTTCTGAACGGCCCATCGCAGCATGACTTGAGCAACGGACTTGCCATACCTTCGAAACAGCAAAAGCGAAATTCATGACTAGGCTAATTCTAAGTATTTGTAGGCCAACTGACCGTTTTAGATCTATCGAGGTGCTGTTGAAGTAGACATTACAGCGCTGCATAAATGGGCTCTGGTGGGAAGTTTCACAGTAGGCCTAAGTATATAGTTGACCCAATCCGCATCAGTCATATTCAACACAGTAGAAATGAAGCTTTGAACCCCAGACTCACGTCATTTCAATTTGGAGACCATGTCCAACTTAAATTACCACATACACTGTAGATGTTGTTTTATCTTTATTTCTGTAGGCCGTACTTCTAAAATATTTCGTTTCCATGTAGGCCTATACTATTTTTATATTTCATATTGACCTGCCATTCTATTAATGGATTTCATTCAGATGGTTACACTACATTTTAAAAATGTTTATTATAGTTTAGAACTTTAGAGGGCTGGGTCTCATAAACAAAATAAAATTTAAAAGATTATTTTAACGAGTATGCAATGGGACGCTCTTACCAGCTGGGGGCGGATCCAGTGAGGGCAATCCGGCCATGGCCCCCATTTAGAAATGCACATGTATCGTCCCCCCTCCATTTGGTTTCAACAAGCTTATAATTTGGTATATTTTCAAGGATTTTAGACTCAATGACTTTTTTAAACTTGGTGGATACGAACATTTTTTTCCAGACCCAAGGCCAAGAATGTTTGCCCCCCCCCCCCGTCCAAAGTTTCTGTATCCGCCCTTGTCTCTAACCAACGTACTACGTTGATGGGCCATTGAACTCTGCATGGTGATAACGACGTTTACGGTCAAGAAGTGTCGACAATAAGATTTAACTGGGTAATAAAACTCCGCCTTACTTTTTGCTCATCCTGACGAGGTCTGGATCGTCGTTTCTCTTCGACCTGGCCAGCGGTGACCAACCCATGACCGCAATGCCCTTGTCCTTGCAGTACTTCACCAGTTCATCTCTCTTCATGAACGGATGAAGTTCAAATTGATTGACGGACGGGGTGGGAAGCCCCGCCTCCTCCAATCCTTTCAGGTGATGAATGTTAAAGTTGGACACGCCAACCGACCTGATCAGGCATTGAAAACAACGTAAAGTGAGTTTACAGTTTAGTAACGGGTATAATAATTATGTGAAGTAGCCCTGCATAATCATTATATAAGTTATTAGCAAAGGCACACATTCAAATCAGGAAGTTGAAATCAGTTGACGGATGATTCCGAACTGTATGGGCTCTGCATATAATGCTATAGGTGGGAGAAACAGTCGAAGGCCATATTACACAATGGCCCATATTACAAGCCTTCCCCTACCTCATTGTTCTAGTAAAATGCAGTTGATGCATATGGCCTTGGATGGCTTAGTTGCTCCAGAATCACATTCAACAATAGATCAGAATAGGCCAACGTTATTACACCACCTGCATGGCACCTGAGGCGAGCATAACGTACGTAGCATAATGACCTGTTTCTCAGACCATTGCAGCAGTACTTTTTAAACTCTGTAAGCCTACCTGATGAGTCCTTCTTTCTTGAGGTCATGCAGGGCTTTGTACGTCTCGATGTTTTTTCCACCAAGTGGGAAATGGATGAGGAACAGATCGACATAGTTCGTCTGCAACCTGCATGAAAAAACAATATACAGTCACCGGATGACTTACGTTGGCCAATAAGTATCGTATTTACTGTCTTAATTCTTTTTTTATCAAAGAGTCTAATCATAAACTTTATATTAAAATAATAACAATGTTAATTATTGAATAATCTTAATTTCCAAACATCAGAAAGGTTCTAATTGGACAAATAGCCTTAAAAATGAAGATTGTGAATTCGAACCCAAAGCAGAAAACTGGTTAGTATCAGAAATTTCTCTAACAATGATCACGACGGCAGTCATATCTTCTAACAATAATTTACTTCTCTTCTCTCTCATTTGCGAGTAAATAGGCCTAATTAGTTTCTTTAACGAATAAATTGTCAGTCACTTTGCTTATAAAATTAACACTGATAAAACAAGATGACGATTCCTTGCAAGTCAAGCATAAATCCAGCTACTAGACTTTACTGCAATAATATTGCAAAGGGGCTGGAGAATTTAGCTATCCCAAACTATAAAGCTCATCATAACTAGGCTAGTATATTATTATTATCATTGTAAGAGAGCTCTGTTATCTCATATCAATACAATATAGTAATAAACTATAATAAATAATTTTGTAAGCTATACATATAGGCCTAATATATTATATAATATTATAGGCCCTATATGACTTTAGACAGTTTCGGTTTTCTATTTAGTAACCACAGTCTTCTTTAGATGTTTCTAAGAATCGAGATGGTAAGAATCAGACTGCACTTGCTTTTCAAGACTTTCTTTGACGCCTTTGATGGTGACGTCATAGCCATGATCAGCTACCTTATCGACAATGAAAACCTTCTTACGGTCAATGACTCCTGCATCTTTCATTCCCTTCGCAAGGTCTCCCTCATTTCTGCAGGTTAGGATAAAAAAAAATTAGAATAATATAGTGCAATATTTGTGATGATGTTTGTCGGTAAATAACATTTTCTATCACCAGCTAAACTGCTTAATTCTATCCCTGACGAAATTTATTATGTCATAAATATAATTATACAGAAAGTTTCAGATGTTAAGTCCATCCAGGGTCGCAATCTGAACTGAATTTCTTGATGCAGATAAATTATTCAAAATTCCAAAACAATTTCGAATTTGCAACACTGGCAAGAATTGTGCAACTGACTTGATACGCTTTCATTTCCTTCCTGCTCTTGGCCGTTTGAGAGCGACAGCCTTTGGAATATTATCTGGTGCAACTCAATGTTTTGTCACTTAGGCCTACCTCTCTAAATGTACCGGTACACGTTCAACCAAACACTGGTGGAACCCAGGGACATGACCACACACGGCTCATATAATGTAGGCCTAGCTATAGCTCTTTCCACCTGAATTTGCAGAAGATGCATGGCATGGCTGACGTATACCCTGTAGGCTATCTACCGTGGCATAAAAAGTAAAGAGATATTATAAGAAGAACAAATGCAAAACAAACATGGATGGAAGTCATGAGACCAACTCAAAGCTTATTTGTATGGCATACATCAGTATAATAGTTCTCCTTACTTGTAATAGATGGCAGTGTCTATCAATTTGTAGTCGTTCTTGATGGCTGCTGCAACTGCGCCTGCCGACGATGCACCTGGTTCGGACAGGTACATGCCAAGGCCAAACAGAGGCATCTCAACTCCATCGTTCAGCTTAATTGTGCTCGACAGATTCATTGTCTTGTGATCTTTCGTCGCTTTGTGGCTAGCAAATCTGGTCAAACTGCACAGGTGCACATAAAACAAAGCAATGTAATATACCGCGGATTGGCGTTTGCAATGCATGCATGTACATGTATGTAAGTATTCATCTAGACTTCTAGAGGCCTACTTGTTATTCATGTTTGTAGGCCCTATATACATATACCTGTGTGTGTGCATGCATGTATTTATTCTTTGGGCCTTATTATTGTTTGTGAGCATGTATTTATGCTTTGTATAGATCCATATCTCAGTGCGCCACTGTCTTGTCCGTTAATTAATTATATTAATGCGACCTCTAAAAACTAAAGCAATGACTAATAACACAAACAGCTCATGAGGCAATCACGGCTGACTGAACTTCCAAGTTGTCTAGTCGCTTCTGATAAGATTTCTAATCGCTGTGCACCGAAAAATGCAAAAAACAAATTTTCCACTTGCGAACAAGACACCAAGCTCAAGGGCAAGGGCAGGACCAAAACCTAAACGAGGGTCAAGCCTAAGATAAACAAAAGCCTGAAGTACCGAGACCATGACCGGGATATTGACTGATACGAGCAGCGATGCTGACACAATCATTGCAGCAGATAACCATTAAGACAAAGGCAGCATTCCTTTTATTCTGTCACATTCAAGACGAAGAAGATCTTGATACCATCACTGGAAATCAATTAGGGAAAGAAAATCGCTCACTATGGTAAATTGATTTTCAACCATCTGTAGAGCCTTTCTGTGAGAATGTGCATCGTTTGGTTTGCCAAACACTGTCTACAACAGTACTCCCAGGGTGGTTCTAGTTAAAAATAACGGTGATTAAAACTGTTTTGTAACAAAAACTAAAATGATTTCGTTAACGATAATTATAACTGTAACCAAACCATCATTAGCAATAACGAAAATAAATAACGAAAATAAATAACGAAAATAAATAACGAAAATAAATAACGAAAATAAATAACGAAAATAAAATAAATAACAAAAATAAAATAAATAACGAAAATGGCATTATCGAAACTGCATTGCTCTTTTCGTGACAACATCTTTTGATATTTTCAAATGTACTTATTTTCCTAGACATGATAAAATCCGATAGGCCTATTACTTTATTCGTGGCATCTTTATAGTCATGGCTCAGTTTAGACGACTTACTTGCTTAGGGTCTTAATAATTTTCTTGACGTCGAAATGACTTCCGGCTATCCTTCCTGTCACGAGATTGAACTGCATGTGACCAAATTTCCGCTCGTATCTATATAGTCGTGGTTTTCTCGTGCACGTGTGATGGTCAAGTCGCTGTAAGATCAGCGATATTCGAGAAATATTTAATAGTCTTTAATCGGCAGGAATTTATTTATTTATCCATTTCTATCGCGCCACTTCAGTTCTCCACTCAGAGGCGCTCCCGACTACAGCGCAGACACTGCATCGGAGTTTCACGTCGAAGCGCCCGAGCAATTGCGAGTGAAGGACTTGTCCAACACCCCACAAATGGAATGCACTAGCAAAGCCATCAAACGTGAAATATTGATTTAAGTATCAACAAATGACAATAATTATGCCGAAATTAGGCCTATTTTCTAGTAGGCTATCATCAGCAGCCTGTGAGCAAAGTCTATGGTCGCCATTTATGAGTTGGATATGGTGATAGGAAACGATTTCTCCATTTGCCTTTCTCTTTATAATTTTTCTCTTGATAGTTCGGGCGAACCCATGTCAAACTTTTGATGCAGATTATACCCCGCAGTCGATCGAGTCGTGGGCTACGATCGACTTGGCTCGGCCGACGATCGACTCGATCGACTTCGTCGACTCGCCGACCTTTTCACGACTCGATCGACTTGGCTCGTTCGACGATCGACTCGATCGACTTCGTCGACTCGCCGACCCTTTTCACGACTCGATCGACTTGGCTCGGCCGACGATCGACTCGATCGACTTCGAGTCGACTTGACCTAGTTTTGTCTCTTTCTCACCCCTGCAGCTATATGATCTCAAAATGAAATCTGCGTGACGTCACACTAAGCCTAATTTCGTATTCTCAGTGAAATTATAGTAGATGTGCACTGTAATCGTAGTGACGTCACAATAGGCCTCGTTTAGATTCTGTAAAATTAATGAGTTTCAAAAATTATTACGGTTGATCTGCGTAATAATCGAAGTGACGTCACAATTCGTCTAGTTTATACTCTCAAAATGCTCTTCTTTAATAGTAGACATGTATAATAATTAAAGTGACGTGACAGTAGGCCTTGTTTATATTATCAAAATGCACTTCTATAATATTACATTTTGCATCATAATCGAAGTGACGTCACAATAGGCCTAGTTGTTTTAATTCTCGAGGTGAACCTGTATTAGGCCTATAATAGTAAAAAATTGCATCATAATCAGAGTGACGTCACGATAAGCATGGGTCTAGTTTTGTATTCTCAAAATTAATGAAATTATATGATAGTAGATCTGTATCCTGATCGAAGTGACGTCATAAAAGGCCCCGTTTTATATTCTCAAAATTACCATCTACATATAATAATTTATACAGGCCTAAATGTATCCTGCTCATTCAGGAGCGGATTCAAGAGGGCAATCCGGCCATGCCCCCACTCCATTCGGACCCTCCTCTCATCAGTTTTCAAGAATCTGTAAATCAACGCAACGGGAACAGAAAGGTGAGAGAGAAACTAGCACATGACTTAAAAAGTCATCAGATTTTAAGTAACCGGAGTTGCCACGAGTTTTTAGAAGTTTTTTGGGCGAAAGACTAAGAGAAGGATTTTTCCACGGAAGACCAACAACAAAATTTTTCGGCCCAAGACCAAAAAATTTGACCCCTTCGTCAAAAATTTCTGTATCCGCCTCTACTATAGTTGAATTCAAATCGAAAACGTACGTCTATCAACTTTCACAGTTCCACAAACACAAAATCGTCAGCTGCCAAAAGGTTCATTAGCTGCACTCGTGTGGAAAAAACTGAATTACGTCATTATATCATGTAGTTCACTTTGAGACTTCAAGAAATAGTAGGCCTAAGATAAATATTTTTAAGTGGAGTCCAGTCGACGGAGCAATGATCGACTCGACTTGCAAGTCGACGATTTTTTGATCGACTCGACTTGGCATGTCTCACGATCGACTCGACTCGCAAGTCGATCGAGTCGATCGAAAAAAACTCACGATCGACTCGACTTGCAAGTCGATCGAGTCGACGATTTTTCGATCGACTCGACTTGGCCGAGTTACGATCGACTCGATCGAACGACTCGATCGACTGCGGGGTATAATGCAGATCCATGGCAAGCTAAGCAACGCACACAGCCACGCCTTAGCAAGTTAGCAGGCTACAGTGCAGAACTGTAGATAAGCTAGGTGTTGTGACTTGTGCATTGTGGTGATTCAAATGAAATGCTGTTTACAATGATTTGTTATGCAGTGAAGTGGTGTGCAAACAGTGCAAACAAGGCCATTTTTGAACAAGATGAGAATCTCTTTGATACAAAACACATAGTCATCGATCTCTGACCCGTGTCCAGATCTTGATAATAGACCTTGCAAGATCATCGGATAAAGTTTCCTTAGGTGTAGGCTTGTATCAAATGAATAATAACCTATTCCGTGCTGTTGGTATGAGAATTGTTTGCATATCACCAAGCTCTAGGAATAGACTAGGATTATCAAAGGTGCAAAAGATGCATCCAATGCTCTTGTGGCATGTGAAGCCATGCGTGAAGCCTACATAGTAACATAGTTTGAGAATAAAGGTTCGAATTTGTCATTTTAAAAACTTAATGAGTTTATGCGATGAAATGGGATAGGAGTGCTCTTTAATTTTTATGTCTCATAGGCCTATATTAGACGATCTGTGATTTTGTCAGATTTTTAAGATCAAGAATTTTAAAGCTTCATTTCACTGATTCTATGCGCTTTAAAAATGCACAATTTTTACTTAGTTTTGCAAAAAATTAGAATTTCGCCAAATTCCATTCCAGAACCTTGCCCAATTTTGTTCAGGCGCATTCAGCACCTTAACTGCATGTGGTTTACCGGTTGCTGGCCAATATTGCCGCTGGTCCGCCATAAGAAAAGATTTGACACCTCTGCTTTAGACTTTATTATTATCCTGATTATCTTTTCATCAGGCAAAGTGCAAATCTTTATGACTTTGGTAGAATTCACATTCAGGCCTAAAACTGTGGTTATCTTAAGTTCAGTATGGGAAAAATTAATGACTAAGCTTAATTAGTCCTGCATTATTAAACCCGGACCGGCCGACTAAGTTGGATCGTAACTAGAACATTGCGATTTGACGAAATTAGGCCTTGAGCAGAACCCACTATTGACACTTCTTAAGAAGACATTGCAATAACCAATACAATACATCTTACTATGGATATTAGGTTCTACGCAAATTCCAAAGCCTGACTTGCACACAAAACCATTCGACCATCAATGGCGCGAAGCAATTGGGAGTAAGGACTTGCCCCTCAAGGTCCCTATACGGTAACTATCTCAGACGAGGAGACTGCTCTAAAAATGGCCACCGTGACACACACCTTATAGCGAAGTTGTTTAACATCAAAGTCATTTTCTATGGCTTAAATAAGTGGTGGATAAAATATTTAATGCTTCCGAGAGTCAAAATAATGTCAGCATTTCTGAATTGGTGACAGACATAAAATTATAGTGATTCACGTGCCATAAATGAAGATCCTGGGCCCAGGCCTACTTTGTTTTATCCGCAATACTTCTAATGGAGAAGTAAACAAATAAACAAACTTCGGCAATAAAACAATCAGACAATTACGTTACAATTACCTTACAATGAAATGGTTTGCATTTAATTTCGTCTGGCGTTGGAGACGCTACCGCCGACCTATTCCACAAGCATATCCAAGTGAGTCTTAACGCAATAATGTAAGAAAATAATGTCTACCTTCTATCGGGCCTACAAGAAAATACTCAACAGCATCCATATAAATAATGATTAGGCCTAATGACAAACTTGTTCGTTAGGCCTACCTTTCCAAACTGATTTTAAAACCCATAAAATATTCGGAAAGTATAACTAGAAATGAAAGGAGGCCAACCTGTCTGACACACGAAATCTGCTTCAGATGAAAACAGCTAAGCTCGTCTGAACTCAGATTTTTGCGAGGTCCCTGAGAAGGCTTGGACTGTTCTGTGTAGTCTGCAATGCACAGCGACTCTTCACAGTCATGCATGCATGCATACAAGCCTTTGCAGCCTGCCACCATACAGTCAGACGCGGCAGACCGAGACAAAGCAAACAATGATGAATGGCTGTCACAGTGAGTCGACAGTTTTTTCAATCCATATGTTTGCGTAAGGTTGTCATCGCTGCTTAGTGGCAGCGACTAATGATTACTAGACCTGCCTGTCCCAACAGCAACGTCGTATATACATTTATATATATATATATAATTATATGTATATGTTTAAATGAACATGAATACAATATATAACATAATAATTTATTATGTTATATATGTCACATACAATATACTTATATTTATTCATAATTATATGCTTTTTAGTGCACTAGAATGACTAGACTATAATATAAAAAAGAGGCTGGTCCACTCCACGGGCTTATTATACTATCATTAGGCCTATTTTTGGAGTTTTACATAGCGCACTTTCAAGGTGAACCGCTCAGAAGCGCTCCCAATCCATCCATGCATGGTAAAATAATACATTATGTTTATGTATATGCACAGGCCGGTCAGGACAGACCGGTGGAGAGAGTCGGTGGAGAGAGCATGGGACACACACGGGCTTGTCCCACTGGTTGTCCTTCATGCCTCTTTCCTAACATTCTCTTCAAGCAGACAAGACGGTCCAGCTACTTCAAGGTATAACGGTATGGAGTAGACCTGCTATAGCCTGTAGAAACTGGGAGATGACACGAGACAGGCTCAGACAGAGAGTGGCGTCGGACACCTGCGGGCGATTCGCCTATGGACTGCGATGATGATGAAGATGGTGATGATGATGATGATGATGATGATGATGATGATGATGATGATGATGATGATGATGATGATGATGATGACATATATATGCATGACAAAATAATGTAGGGCCCACTTTTTATTGCACTCAATGACTTCGACCTCGCTAGTTTGTCAACACCTGTTTTTCTAGAGCGACGATTATTGCTTCAACCCTCCATATGCACTGTGTTATAGTCAAGGACACAACTTTCTTAAATACAGACACGATTTATATATATATATATATATATATATATATAATGTAGGCCTATATATAATGTATAGCCTACGAACCGTGCACAGTGCGCCCAGAGACACCTTAACCAACATAGTCAACCAGGTCAGTACTGTTGTAGAATTCAAGTGCAATATTATGCCTGCATGGTATTGCCTGCAGCACAGTGCACAAGAAGAGGGGCGGTTCGATCGTTTTCATCTGACGCTCTTTACGCCCTGACAAGGATCTGTCTAAATAAAACGTTTAGGCGCATGTTTAGGCGTATTATAGGCCTGCGCTGATCACTAATAATTATTAGTCTAATCACCACAACTGATTCAGCGGCTTGGAATGTTGACCTGTTATACCTGGTGGCCCATTCATTAATATGCTTTTTTCTCTTGCAATTAGCCTCGTGTGAGAACATTAAATTTTAATGCATTACCTGACGAAATGAGAATTTTCACAAATAGTGATGGGTCACTTAAGATACATGTATAGGTTAGGGCTTCTAATGAAACATTGGCATATTATGCAAGTCTATATGAATGGGAGGTTCATTGGGAGTCCGACACGATAGGCCTACAACCAAGGAAACCACCATTTCTGCTGAAAAATAATTTCTATGGTTATCAGGGTTGAACACCGGGCATACCCAGTGCACTAGTACAAGCAAACAGTGCAGAAGCGATTTTTATGCCCCAAATAGGCACACGTAGGCCTAAGCCTGTTTATAGCCTTTGATTCTTTAATGGCCATCATCCGTTCAGAAGGGGTGTAGCCTATTGAGCACGGTTACCGTTCCTTCAACGTCAATGTGTAGTACTTGTGTATACTCCTTTATCATGTCCGTGGGTATTAGATTGACTCTATATAACATGGGTTTTATGAGGTACTTTACATACTTTAACAGGGTGATAACAAAGAAACGATTATTATGGTCTCAATAATATGATGCTTTCCCGCTGAGCCATTGTGCCTAAAAAATCTCTGGAATTATACTTTAAATTATCTTTCTACATTTAATTTCTTCTACCTACTGAATAACTGCAATGACCTTGAGTTGACCTGCCTAAATTGTAAGGCTGGCGCCGCCGCTGCCTGTAGGCCTAGGCTACATAAAAAACAGTAAGCTTAGAATAGTAAAATTAAATATATGACTGACTATAGAAAGCAGTAACGCTACAACATTCAATGATTTTATTTGTTTTAAGACACTCAAAAAAATAAATAGGTGGCTTCTTCTGCGTAAGAGAACTATCGCATTAGAATTAAAAAATGCACTGGCACTGTCTTTTCTCCATAATGGATTGCATACCGTATAGTAACATTACCGTATACCCCAACTTAGAGAGTAAAAGTATAGTCAATTGTTAAATAGTGTGATCAAATAAACACAGGCACATGGCATGGATCTACATTTTATTCCAATCGTATTCAATTCGTGTTCTAGGCGTTATTATGCCCAACCTCTAGTAGTCTAGTGTCTTATCTTTGCATCTAACGTTTTCAATAAATTATAATCAATAACCAGAGTAGTTAGAACTAACACGCCATCTAGCATAATAGTTATTACTGCCTATAAACCGATAATGCCATATAACTACAATGATTCAGCTGATTGCTAATAACTCCCTATTTAAAGTCTATAATAATTATAGTTTTGAGTTGATTTGAGATATTTCGTTTTCATCCTTCCCAAGGACTGGTCACCGGATTGAATCCGCCTTCCCCGGCATTGAAGTCGTCTGGTTTCTTTGCCTGCGCACAAATGTAAGAGAGATCCTTTTGTTAAAGATTTGCCTGCATGTATTCGAGTGACTGATAGTGCAGTTTTATATTATACTATATAGCCTACATAACATAACATAACATAACTTGGAACGTGTAAAAAAAGCAACTTCAATTACATCGGCACTTTTGGTACCGTACGTATCAAGGAGAACGCTCGTGAAAAGAAAGATAGACTTCAGGAGTTCAAGTGCTTGTGTAATATAGAAATAATCACTCAACGTCTAGCTTCATGAGAAATGTTCGCTTTGGGTCACGTAGTGGGCCGACCAAAAAACCTATCTTATATATGTATAATTGTGTATATATAAAAAATTATGTAAATAGTCTAGTCTATAGCCTATGGGGAAATCAAAGGCTCAAACAAGATGTCCAAAGTACGTAATAGTTTACCTAAGCAAGTCCATCGCAGTAATAGGGTCGATCAATTCAACTAGATAAAATACCAACGGTTGATTAATAAGCACTAAAAAAACTAAATGAGCTAAACACTGAGCAGACCTATTGAAGAAATCGAGGCAATCAAGCATGCCTGCATGAATTAGCCGTCACAAAATGCAATGAATTTTATCTATAGGCGTAGGCTATACCATATGAGTCATATGACCAATATAAGTTTTATACGTAGGCTATACCCTAATCATCCTAATGTTACAGTTAGGCCTACTTTGTATAGGCAGTATAATAGAGAAACTAAATTCTTACCAGAGCTGCCATGTCTGCATCTGACAGCTTGAAATCGAACACTTGGGCATTTTGAACAATTCGTTCGGCACTCGTCGACTTCGGTATCGTGATGAAACCTCTTTGCACGCCCCATCGCAGCAAGACTTGAGCAACCGATTTGTTATGTCTTAAAAAACACCAAATGAAAGTACATAAGCGTGTGTAGACGTAGGCCTTCGCATCATTCTATAACTGTTAGATATACAAACTCCACAAACCTGCAGAGATCCTTATAGAGCACTATCCAATTTACCAGATAAAATATATATTATGATTTAATCCTCGACCACGTATACAGAACTTGACTTAAACGGTGCATCCATATCAAACTTAGTAGACGTATATGACCGGTCATTAAACCACACATTTTATTGCTTCATGTAGCAAGTTATCAACATAAATAGCCTAATTAGCCTATAATAAAAAAATAAAACAAACTGAAGACAAAGGGATAGACACAATAATATGATAGCGGCTTTCTAATCCAAATTATATTTGATTAGGTCATAATTAAGTCTCCCTACATTTTGCTGATCCTGACGAGGTCTGGGTCGTCGTTTTTCTTCGACCTGGCGAGCGGTGCCCAACCCATGACCGCAATGCCCTTTTCCCTGCAGTATTTCACCAGCTCCTCTCTCTTCAGGAACGGATGCAGTTCGATCTGATTGACAGATGGAGTGGGAAGCCCCGCCTCCTCCAATCCTTTCAGGTGATGAATGCCAAAGTTCGACACACCAACCGACCTGTTGAGGAATTATTGTCAATCGACAAACATTAGGTCTAGTTATGCAAGTTATATTTTTAATATTTGGTTAGTAGCCAATAGGGCCTACTTTATTTGCACTTTGACTCAGTAAAACGCGGCTGAAGGCGTCCTATGGCGCATTGGTTCCATGTGTAGGCCTACTTTCGGTAATTAATCACTATAGGTCAGTCCAGAGATGATACGCTTACAATTATAGGTTATTCTACTTTTTCTACTAAAATAATTTATATGGATTGATGCTACTTAGTAAATTGTACAGGGCTTTCTTTCGTTCACCGTAATGTCATGTCAATCCTTGTCAGGTTGTCCGCCCTAGGGATAGGCCTATTATCCATGATCGAGCAAGACAGCTGCAATGATCCTTAAGTACGCCGTACTATACATACTGCTCTAGAAGGTGGGGTTGTCCTTAGAAAGATAGCGCAGTCGGATGACACCGTCTGATACGGCGTGCAGTCTAAAGCAGAGCTCGAGAGTAGATTCTTCTCGCTTTATTGCAATCTTTGTAGACAACACAGTCGTGCACTTATCATGCCGATGATATCATGAACAGTGTAGGCCTATACATGTAAGTGGCCTAATGGGTAACAGTGGGTGGGGTGACCGTGGGTCATATACATAACCAAATCTGTATGATAATATAAGCTTAGGCTTATTAAAAAAGAATGCAAGCTGGTCAATATTTGCATCAACAACTTTCATTGCTTGCTCTCTTGAATATGTTAGGCATCGAATTAATGAAGATATTATTATAGCTGATGTTCGTTATTATTTAGTCCATACAAAATTAAATATTAAATATTATTAGAATGCATTGCTCTACAATCTACATTACATTTTACACTCAGTGTGGTAGGCCTACCTGATGAGCCCTTCTTTCTTGAGTTCATGCAGGGCTTTGTAGGTCTCGATGTTTTTCCCGCCAAGTGGAAAATGGATGAGCATCAAATCGACATAGTTCGTCTGCAACCTTTGTGATTAAACACAACAATGATCACTGATCAGTGCTTACCGCTTCAACTTCATTGGTCGCAAATTCAAAAGCCTGTTTGAATTACTTACTTAGCCTACTGATTACTTCATTTGAATAATTGAATTACCAGCCATAAACCAAAACTAAATTTGACATGCAATGAAGATTTTCAATTTGTGCCCATCGCCGCCAAAATTAATGGCTGGCTTAATTATTAAGAAACTTATGATGGTGGTGGCGATGGTGATGATGATGATCATGTTGACAATGATATTGAGGCCTATGATGACTATGTCAATGATAATGATGATGACGACGACGATAATCATGATGATGATGATGATGATGATGATGATGATGACGATGATGATGATGATGATGATGATGATGATGATGATGATGATGATGATGATGATGATGATGATGATGATGATGATGATGATGATGATGATGATGATGATGATGATGATGATGATGATGATGATGATGATGATGATGATGATGATGATGATGATGATGATGATGATGATGATGATGACGATGACCTTGATGGTGGTGATGAACAATTGGTATACATTACTGCAGGAAGTTCCTGGTCTATTTCTGCCCTCGTGCGTGTACAAGCCGATCGATTTCATTAGAGAGGAAACAGTTCATCAACCTGTCAAGCTTAACAGCCTCCTAGTTTATAAAGTGAACTACATGTTAAAGAGGAGACATTCCTCTAAAAGGTTTGCACTTTAGCTGTATTGATTGGCCTGGAGTAGTTAGTTGCCTTTGATGTCTACATTGCCTTCATTGACTGAGAGTAAAACGATTCTAAAATCTAGCAGTTAAGAAGGAGATTGCTTACTTGACGAGACTGTCCTTGACAGCTTTGATGGTGACGTCATAGCCGTGTTGAGCTACCTTGTCGACGATGAAAACATTCTTACGATCGACGCCAGCATCTTTGATTCCATTTGCAACGTCAGCCTCATTTCTGTAGATTATATGAAAATAAATTAGAATAATAATTATTTCAATATCTGATTAATTATGTAAATCAGGAGTACATTTTCTGTTTGCGGAAAGATCTATGACCTCTGACGTAACCTGAAGAAGAAGGTTATTCAGCATGTTCCAGTTGTTCTATGCAGAAGAGTAGGCAGTGTAAGAATTGTGGAAAATAAATGGGGGTTGGACCATTATGCACTTGGAATCGGGGTGTGAAAAACATACTTTAACATGGGGTTCTATAAGAAAGACTGGGGGTTGAAACCCCTAACCCCCTGGCAATTCTCACCCTGAGAGTAGACCTATACTGAACTTAATTTATTCCTCCTGCAGCTCAATCAATATTTTATAACGATTTCAGACTGGCTATTGGCAAAAATAGAACTGCCTTATTTTAATTCCCTTCCTGATTTTAAGACATCCCTGAAATGTTTCCTATATGACATGAGTTTGCAGGAGATGGCATGGGAGATGCATGTAGTAATTGCAGCTGCCGTTGCATATGCAGATAGATAGCATCAGAGGGATAAACACAATAACACGAATACAATGAACCAAAAAACTTATATTTTGTAAGATCTACTTAACATTTAGAAATACTTTCTTACTTGTAATAGATGGCGGTGTCGAGCAGTTTGTATCCGTTCTTGAGAGCAGCTGTGACGGCTCCAGCGGACGTTTTACCCGGTTCTGAGAGGTACATGCCAAGGCCAAACAGAGGCATCTCGACTCCATCGTTCAGCTTTATTGTGCTCGACAGACTCATCGCTGATTAACTGAAATAATCGCTGATTAATCGCTACTCGTTTGTGACAGAATAGATCTGCTTCAGCTGCAAAGTTCACACGAAACAAAGATATATGGAACATTGTTTCTTCCATGCATATTATTAAGTATCTAAGCTTATTTATGCTTGAGCCCTGAAGTGTCGCTTTGACTGTTGAGCTGCTCTAGCACTTAACATGGCGTAGGCCTATCTTAAATTAGCACCTCTTGAAACCAGTAGGCCTATAATAGCGTAGGCCTAACTATGATCCTCAGAGTCGGCCTAATGTTCTTCGCTGTTGGGTCAGAATCTGTGAGAGTTGAGGGGGAGGAGTGGGGTCCACTTTCAGAAAAGGTTAAATTACGATCTTTAACCAGAGGTTCAACGTCAATTATAATCTGTTGGTGAACCAACATCTGAAGATACACAATGCATCAAAAACATTACTTGACAGGCACTAGGCATAGGCCTACATAAGATTCGAGGTCGTGATGTAAAGCCACTGTTGTAAGCAAGATCACAATTCAAAACCAAGGTCATCTTTTCGAGTCCGAGACCAGTATAAGATTACACGGCTTGTTTAAATCAGTATCGCACCGAGACCTAGTCTTCTAAATCAATATCAAACAAGTAGGCCTAGGCCTATATAGGCACAATACTTAGTGCTGATTCACAAGAGACCCGAGTCTTACACTAGCCGACTACAAAACTTACTAGTGCGACTTAGTGTAGTGCAGTGTAGGTTAGCTTAGTGTAGGCCTATCTATGCTCATGTGTAGGCATGGGCGTCCGCAGGAATTTTTCTAGGGGGGCGCAAACTTTTAAATAATATGTCACATGGTCTAAATTTAATGAGTGACAGTTTGAACTTCCATATTACCACGAAATAATCCTATAGCCTACCTATACGTTATGCACTCAAAGAAAAATAAATAGGTCCAACTTGTAGATCGCACCGATAATCACGTTGAAAATCGCGTTGTAACAATCACAACCGAATAATCTAAATTTATGTGCAACTATGCGGAAAATCCAGGGGGCGCACTTGCGCCCCTTTGCGCCCCGCTGCGGACGCCCATGTGTGTAGCGGTTTACAATGACGTGTTATGTCGTGAAGTGATGTGCAAACAAAGTTATAGGCCCTATAGCCTATGGCATGACGTGTTTTGGTGCAGAGAAACGTGCTATCTCTTGGGAACCAAAGCACAGCCACTTAACCTTGTAGTCTTGTAGGCTCGCTAATAAAGTGTTTATAGGTTATAAGTGTGTGTCACGTAATTATAATTAAGTAATTACGACCTCATAATAGGCCTAAAAGCTCTGTCGTATTTTGCCGCGTGTGACATAGACTAATAGTAGGCCTACTGTTATTCCTAGTGAATGGCAATTATAGGGCTCTGGCGTTTCCGTGACAATTCTAAACTCGTGACTTTTGAAGTCTCGTTCCATATTCTTCCATTGAAATGCGTTGAACTTCATCTAGCCTTGAAGACCCTATATAGGCCTATGGGTTACATGTAAGCCCATTCCAAAAGCAAAAGCCCCATCTGGCCCTAATAGCTGTGCACTTTGAAGGAGGGAGTCCGAATGTCTATAGGCCTATTATGCTGTAAAAGTGTAAATTTAATAGTTACTGAACATGACGTTCAGTAACTATTAAATTTACACTCATAAACGCGCTGACGAAAGGAACATGTGCAGCCTTAAAACGCATAGACTAGTTAAACATAAGCTTTTCAAACTGCATTAAACCATAGGCCTACTCGCCAGCTACAGAATAATCTAAAAGCGTATAGCTATAGATTAACAGTAGGCCTAGGTCTCACCTGTCTGAAATAGATAATCTGCTTCTGTGATGAGAACAGCTACACCACCAGTCTGAATGCCAATTTACAGTGCAGTCCTATTATATAGGCCTAAGCCTGTATACATACGCAAGACCAGGGTCTTCAAGATACTGCAGGTCATGCATGCAAACCATGATTGTCAAAAGCAATCAATGCAGTCACCATGAGTCGGCAGTTTTTTCATGCATCATGAGCTTCAGCCAATCGCGGTTTTGCGGCAATGATGGATATAGGCCTACGATTGGCTGTTGCCCAGCAGGACAAATGAATTTAGGCCTAGGCTAAACATACGAATTTTCTATAACGACCGTAGGCCTATACGACCTGCGGATTACGGCCTTGACACTGCACTTTTTATGAATTCATATGATGTCTTATGCGTTGAAATTCTTTATCGCTGTTGCCCGCTCGATTGCTTGCCGCGCCATTTAAAGAGCCGCGTGTACCGCACGCCTGCACAGGCCTATACAGTACTGATCGTGCTAGCCCAGAATGCAGGCCCGGCCTCGGTCGCCTAGCTTGCACTAAGCCTAAGGCCGGGCCTGCCGGGATGCTAATCCTAAAAATCTATAACCCAGACTGATATAATAGCCTACGATAATACGAACCAGCTACTAGGGTTGCCACCTTTTACCCAACAAAAGTCGGGACATCCGACACCCATTCCAATTTCCAATTTTCTACTTCCCTCCCGTCATAATTTCCTCGTAAAATGCAGCTCCAGGGGACCGGGGAGTTCATGCAAATTTTCAGAATTAATTAGAAAGTTATAATTTTATGTTCCTTGACATCCTTGAGGTCCTTCTCGTAAATTTTAAATTTTTTTCACGAAGCCTCGAACAGACGCACAGGGCTGCTCAGAGCACAATGAAAACAACGAAAGCAATCAGTTATTTTGTATATACGACATTACGAGTAAGTGTCATTAACAATGACAACAAAGTTTCACAAATGCAAAAACAGTTCACTGTTCCAACTTCCAAGTGGACCACGTTCAGTACTGAAATTCGAACTCTTCAATAAACTTCAAAATTAAAAATCATATACATAATCACAATCATAATGTATATAATAAATATGCATTTGTAGCAGCTTTACTTAGCTTAGGGCCTTAGGCCTACTAAGCTTACTAAGTACTAACTTATTAGTTTAGCACCTATCGGCTGCAGTCCTGCTATCACTTGCATTAAGCTTATTTATCGAATTTTCGCTGTTTACGCACACTTTTCACAACTTCCAAGTTCTTGGGTTAATTTCGCTACGGTATACAAGTCAGACGATATTTACTGTGATTCACATATGCTCTGACGTCATTAGTGATAGTCACTGCTGCCAGCGTGGTATGGCCCGTGTACTCTGTACTGCGCAGTCTGCGCTGCAGCGGCTGCATAAATAAGTATTGGTGAATTCGCTGTGCTTAAGTTATATTTCTATTTTTTACGTTTAATAAAGTTTGTTTTTCAAAATAAAATGACGAATTAGCATAAAAAACGGGACATTAGGCGTCCCGACCATGGTCTGACCGGGACGCGGGACATTTGTGCTGAGAATCGGGACAGTCCCGCAGAAATCGGGACAGGTGGCAACCCTACCAGCTACGCACGGAACCCGCCAGAGACGCCTTGAATTTGATTTTTTACCCAGACAAGTCGTAGCAGTGTGCTGGAGTGCCATATAGTTATGATACAGACGTATGAAATAGAGTTCGCATTGCAAATTGCAATACCAAATAGTAGACCTAAGCTGTTATTTCAAATAAGAGCGGCGCCAGAGGCGGATACATAAAGTAGGCTATGAAAGCCATAAACTTGCCATAAAAATGTTTGAAATTAATCTGAAATTAATTAGCCTACGCATTGAAATGTCGACGAGATGTTTGTAGCGGCGCGCGCGGTGGTGAGGATAATAATGCTGATCAACTATTCCTGATGCTGCTGCAGCTGCCAGCTGCTGCTGCTGCTGCTGCTGCTGCTGCTGATATCGAAATGGCGAAATACACCTCGAATATTGTTTTTGATGAACCAAATCTATTTTTTATATTAGAATGATAGAATAGGCTAATTCAGGGAATTTGTGAAAATATTGAACACCGAAGTTCCTAGCCTAGCCTACTAGCGTACGAAACGTACAACTTAGGGCTTGCGTTCGCCAGAGACGCTGTAATTCGTCCCTCGGAAGGCTCGGATATTCATTAAAATCACGACTTGAAAATCGTTCTCTTGAAAAGCATAGTCAGTGTTAGGCTACTAAATAAACAAGATCGTGAGATTCGTCTCGGTTAATTGTAAGTTGTGAACTTTCTGGTCACCCATTTCACTCTCAACGAAAGATGTCGCCCCACTTAAAATCTTCTTCTAATGCTAAATAATTAATGTTTTGAATCTCCTAAGGCATTTTGTTATAATTTACAAACATAAGAATTCGTCAATGTGCTTTCATAGATGTAATTAGGCCTAATTGAATGATTTTATTTTGTAAACATGATATGAACTTTGACGGAACTTTGATTATCGTTCACAAAAATTGGACAATGAAGATTCCGGTCCTGTGTAGAAACGGTCCTTGGGTCGTGGTAATAATTGGGTCATGGTAAATAATGTACAGGTGAGCGGTCGATACTAGTATTATTATGTGGACTCGTTGATGTTGAGTTGTTGACTTACACTGACTTACAGTAACTGTTATATCTGAGTTTCGTAGTTTAGTTACTCTCTAGTGGACCCAGGGACTCGTTAACGTTCGCCATGTGCTTCAAGGTTGTGTGTGACAAGTGCAAAAAGATAACCTGGCAGGGTAAAAGAAATTCGACGTGTTATTCTTCTTTTATAATTATTTCATACAACTAAGAAGCAGTAGACACCTTTAAAAGGGACAAGCCCCGCTTATTAAAGGTTTATTTACATGTTATCTTATCGGATCGCTTGTTTGATGGTTCTTAATGTTTCATATAGACCTTTTCATGCTCTAAAGCAGTGCTGTCCAACGTGCGGCCCGCGGGCCGCATGCGGCCCGGGCCGCATGCGGCCCGCGGAGCGATTTAAAGTGGCCCGCCAGAGCATACAACATTTTCCCACTGTGTATAAAATAACATGAAGGACAAAGTCTAGTCGAATCTAAGTTTTTTAAAAATTGAAATTGTAATGTTTCTAGGGTTTGAAAAGCCACCAGAAAAGCCAATTCAGACAACATTCTTCATTCTATCTCTGCCGTATAGTCTGTTAAACGACTTTCAAAAGACTTTTTGTCTTGAACATTGTTCTACTCGACTAAATTGACCTCGCATGGCTATATCGTCCAAACCGTTCACTTCTAGTCCGTTTCTGAGATGTGTAGCCTACAGGGTTTCAGCACGTCTGTAAGTAGGCTAGCTGCAACGGTTCCTTTCGAGAGATTGTCCAATTGGAGTCCTGAGGGTTGAAGGGAATGGACAGAACCGATGAATAGAGATGTACATGTATTTGGGCCTTTGGCTCATTCTCAGCCGAAGACTATTGACTGTTCCTCGGACCAACTTGACTATGGTTTCGGTTCAGCTACAAGGTGGATATGAACCAAAAAAATTGTAACTGGAAGCTGAGTTTGCCAGACCGTGGCTGCCAGGTTGGGCGACAAACTAAAAATTCAGCTGAGCGCACCTAATAATTTTGGTGCTGATCTATAATAATCAAGCATTCAAGGTATTAGCACTGTTCATTTATACATTAGCCAACAAATAATTCCATCAGTAAATTTTTGCCGTTGCTTTTGAGCTTATTGTTGCGGCCCTCGGCTTCAAGAATATTGCTTCTGCGGCCCACGGAGCCAAAAAGGTTGGACAGCACTGCTCTAAAGTCTAGATGGCTATGTAACAAGCCTTAATAATGTTTCGTTATTATTGCATGCAGCTTGTATTATTGTTGCCACACACGTAGCAACTGATTACACGATACATTACATTGTATAGCCAATTATTATTATCAGTGTAGCCTGTTAATATTATTATTTATAATATAATTATGTAGCCAGACTCAAATGTGAATCCGATACTTGGAACATTGATTCCTGTGCTATTACATTACAGTGGTGCCTTAGATGTTTCTAAATTAAGCTTAGCTTGACATTATAGGCTGCATAGTGCCTTCTATAAGAAACCACTAATAGTCTGTTGTATTGCTAAATAAAGCTAAATTTTGATTACGGACTATATAGGTTGTGGGAAGCATGTTGACCAAGTTATGAAAGATGTGCCAGAAGATCAAAGGTGCACTTGTCCAAGAGATCAAGGGATCACAAGTCAGCCACCAAAGTGATTCAACGACAACAAAGTCAGACTACCATGACCAGCTGAAACTTTAAACCACCCATCGTCTTGCCATGTCTGCAGAAATAAGCATTTTCTAACAGTGCCAGTAATTGTTCTTTGTGATGTATGCACTTTTTGGCATTTTGAGTCATAGATAACTTTACCTCAGCAATGTTGAAACCTGCACAATTGCATATCAATTTACCTCTGGCCTACTTTACGTGCGAAAAAATGGTCATAAGTAAACACTGCACAGCATTTTGTGGTAAACCAATTTACACAATGATTGTTATTGTTTTATTTTTTCATCCACAATACCTGTCCAGAAGCAGGTTTATAAAATATTAAATGTCAAAATAAATTGTACTGTTTTATGTCACTGCCCTGTTTTAGAGTCAGATAAAATGCAGCTTGAGATTCATAACATTGCACTTTTCTCTGTGAAAGTTTGATTTTTAAGTTTGCAGTTGTTATATTGAACAAGGCTTTGAAGTTTGCAATTCTGTTTCAGTTCTACCAATAAATAACCATAGCTCAGATCTGAAAAAAACATTACCAATGACCAATTGATGTTTAAACTCAAAGATGCCGGTGTGCAATGCAAGCCTTGTCATCTGCTCAACAGTGATTGCATGAGACATTGTCAAAAAATGTTTTCATTGTAACAAGGACCGTGTGATGAAGATGAACGCACTTTATTGTCATTGTATATACTGGTAAATTAAACATTCTATAGTAAATGTATGGTCTCGACCCGGTTTATTCTCTGAATTCATTGATTGGGTGATATCGTTCACTGCAGTGATGCCATTTTGAATGGGCGCCTCCGCTGTAACCTGTGTAGTTAACTGAGCCACCATTGTCGTTCTGCAACTTCATTTGTATCTAAATTTGAACTTTTTGAAAATGAGCAGCTTCTGCCTGATTTTGAAGCATTAAAAATTCCTATGACTACCTGTCAAGTTAACTTGTCAGGCATCATAGATACTTATTTATTTTGTAAGGCCTATCCTGCTGTTTAGTATAAATACTGAATGTAACTGCATTAGCACTTGGGCTGACGGACTAAGCTTCAGATTAAAACTTGTGTGTGACTGCATGCATTAAAAATGTTCGTTGTTTCTAATAATTATTAGTTCTTGTTTTTATTTTCGAGCATCACACTTGTCCTCCGTAGGCAGACTAAGCAACGAGGGTGTGTACGTGCAAACTGTCCTCACGCTGAGGCAAAGAAAACTGAAGTTGTGAATGGTTCATACTGCTGACTTTAGCCAAGGGACTGCTTTTCTATATCATGAGAACAAAATGAAGTGGATAAATTCTCATAAAGCATCCCTTTCCATACTCCAGACCTATAGAATAGAACAGTTTCTGCAAAGATGTCAAGCGACACTTTAAAATGAAGCTCTTAAACAATAACTCTTTCAGTGTGTAGAGCATGTGGAAGAATAGGCTGTGCTTCAGATCATACATAAACAATTGGCATTCAGCACAAATTCCCATTTAATAGAACCTCTAAACGGCCCCTACCAGATGCCATATCCTTTCAACAACTGCTCTCTAGAAGTTCTTCTATTAGATTAACGCCAACAAGTCCAGTATTCTCATTCAACCATAGTAAATTTAGTTGTTTTAAAAACCATTAAAATAATTTTCCCTTCACCATGGTTACATATCTTGCATTTTCTTAACATTATATTGCTTTGCCACCCTATATGATTTGACTTACGGACCCACATAATACTTTAAAACAATGTAACAGACAACAGAACAGTAATTATTGATTCCAATAAGTAAATTACTAAGCCAGTTCACTGACATCATTGTGGGTAATACTACAACATTGAAACAACCATAGGCTGTACAAACAACCTAGTCTAAGCACAAATATACACATAAGCATACAGAGAATTTTGTGCATCTGAATTATATGCCAGTCCTCTAATTAATATCCTTTCAGTTAAAAAGCACCAGGCAAGAGCAAGGGACACAACCAGTAACAGAAGCATATGCTTGGTGTATCAGAAAGCCAATTGCATCCATATTTTACCAACAGGCCAAAGCCAGCACCGCTTCATAGCTGCAACTGTAAAAAGCATAGCAACAGCACTAGTATCTATGCTGTTGGTTCAACATATTGTCTACCTCTTATTTGGTAATACTTAGAACAGCAATGCAGCCTGGTGCAAAGTGTAGCATTGTGTTTTTTAAATCGACCCTATTTCATTGAACAGACACTTTGAAGACTAGCTGTCATAATGGCTTAGACACCATAGAACCTGCACAATTACCGGATAATGCTTGTAAAGCGAAGTATAATAGTACACACCAGAAACACAGTTTTTCCTGTTATAATGTTATAGCATTTAAGGATGCAAACTGACTGAAAAATACATATTTCCAAATTTATATATTGATAAATGTTTTGCATGATGGCAAGAAACCACATGCATGCAGACAATTTAAAGAAGAAAGCTATGTAGACATGTTCAGTAAAATCAGAGAAGAGCCGAAACACGACACAACGCATGTTCTATTATCTTCCACCTCACGAACAATGAATCCCGCAGAGAATATCTAACGTCAATTGTTTTCGAGATAGTTGCTCGTCTCTCCGTCTTCTTAATGTCGGACCGTCTGCCAACCATCGTCTTCTGCGGGTCCACGAGCAGCTGGTCGAACTGAAATTATACAAAAAGTCAAAGGAAGTAAAAATGAATCAAGCAAAAAGTGACAGTGCAAGTTATTTCATATAGAAAAATTAACACTGGAGACTAGTGTGAAAAATTCATGAACTTTGCATTTTAACAACGAACATAACATTAGATGCATAGTCAACCAATGCAGCTCATCATTAAAGGGTTAATGCCTTGTCAACTAGCTAAGCAAAACATATCAAGGAGTGCATAAGCCATGCTGAATTCAAACAAAACAGATGACAAATTTCCTAAAGCCGACAGTTTAGAACATATGCTGTTCATAGTCTTTTTTATATCAAAAGTATTTTCCTATGAATGTGACAGCCGTTATTAATGTTGACAGATAGTCAGGTGAGCACAATAGAAATCGTCTTATTAATGCTATTAAGTCAGATAAAAAATCAAATTACTTAAAGCATAAAACCTTTAAACTCCCATATAAACACAAATGTGAAACAACGCACAACCATTTACAATGAATAAATTGAACAAGATGTTGCAAATACATGCATATTTCATGCCATCCAGGTTCTGTACTACATTTACGTCACCCCTGACAATTTTATGTGGAACTTCACATGCCAAATGTTGTTACAGCACACACAATTATTTTAATCTGGAGACAAACAAATCTGCAATTTAAACAATGAAATCAAAACAGAACTTGATATACTTGAAAGATGGTTCTTAACAGATGCTACCAGTGCATTATACTGTGGGTCGATAAGCTAGTCGTTTATCCCTACCTTTGTCTTCACCGTCATCTGTATCTCGCGGCCGACTTGGTGGAGGACCTCGAGAATCTGAAAGGAAAGAACTCTACATATAAATCATTCGAACATACATGTACTTACTGATTTGTGTTTTAACCCTTTAATAACCAGCATGTATGTAGCTGGTCGTTAAAAGGGTTAGCAGGAGTGGTTAATTTATGTTATGTGTATTATGTAAATTATCTTAAACTATTATAGAGCAGACTGTGTCCTGATTGGACATTATAAATATAACAGTATAGTACAACCAATCATAATGTATTTTGTGTGTGTGTGTGTGTATGTGTGTACATATTTGTAAATGTCAATAATAATGTCAGTTAGACTAAAATATTTGAACAAGTGACAACTCGCGTCATTTGCGAAACTATCTCACGTGGATGTGGTTTACACTTTAGTCATATACAGTTGCAGGCAAACACCCTAATGTAGCAGAAATTCTCTCTCGTCAAACTATTAATGGTGATACAAACACTCAGAATTGTACAATTACCTTTGCTTCTCCAGTCATCTCTTGGAGGTCCACGTTCATCTCTGGCGCCATCTCTTGCTGGCGCTCGATCGTCACGAGCCGCTGGTGCTCGGTCCTCTCTCCTCCAGTCGCGTTCACGCTCATTTCCACGGGCAGGAGGGTCGCGGATGTCACGGAAATCCCGCGACGGTGGAGCACGACGGTCCTGATCGAAATCTCGACCAGAATCAAACTCACGTCGCTTCTCTTTACCACCATCTCTCCAAGACGATTTCTCCTCTGCTGCGGGTGCTTTGCGCCACGAATCCTGGCCCCCACGATCGTCTCTACCACCCCTGTCGTCTCTACCACCCCTGTCATCTCTACCACCCCGGCCATCTCTTCCGCCACGGTCATCTCTTCCATCACGGTCATCCCTGGCTGGTGCTCCACGGCGCCATGCCCCGTCCAGCTCTTCCTTACGAGGTGGTGGACTGTCCTCGCGACGCCTCCTTTCAGGTTCTCGGTCACCACCACGTGACGGAGGTCCCCAGCGAGGTCTCTCATCCTTGGAATCATCGTCCCTGCGTGGAGGGCGATCGTCATCACGGCGCCAGTCATCGCGTGGTGGTGCTGCCCTGTCCCGCCATTTTGGTCCATCCTCATCCCTTGGTGGCGCCCTTCTGTCATCGTCCCTTGGTGGCGCCCTTCTGTCATCATCTCTTGGTGGTGGCGCCCTTCTGTCGTCATCCCTTGCCGGGGGGCCCTTTCTCTCATCATCGTCGTCCCCACCTCTTCTCCAAGCGCCCTCATCATCCCTATAAGGCAATAAAAAATCAAATCAGATCATGTCAGAACTCACTGTATCTGCATTCTGCAGCTTGATAAAACATAATGCAAGTATTACTATGAACCAACAAGATACAAGATCCTCTTCATAACTATAACTGCAATTTGCATAGCATTTTTAAGAGGAACTACTCAAGATGTCCAATTTCATTAGTTAAAGTACAACAAATTCTGATATCATTTGGCTGAGAATATGGAAAGCGACACAAGGTGGTCTTACTGAAACACAACCTTGTAACTACAGAGGAATGACAATATGCTGTCAATATTACATCACTAAATATTAGCATTACAACATGGCTCTCATGCAGCAAATTTTTTTAACTAAAGTCAAAGTGTGACATCAATTTAAAATAAAGTAAACACATAATTATAAAACAAATTTAATTTAAAAATATGTGTCCAGATGAGACATTATCAAATAGAACATACAGCTTTTACAAAACAGTGCAGTAATTAGCCATACACAGGAACTATTCAATCCTATTTCTCACCCAACTAAGAAAGTTTTTACAAGGAGACTCAACATACCTTGTAGACTTCTTCCAGCTGTCGTCCTTCGCCTTTTCCCGTGTACGCCAGCCACCCTCTTTCGGCTGCCCCCACAGCGGTCCATCCTTGCCATCCTTCTCCCTTGCAGGACCGTCTCGATCCCTCGCAGGACCATCTCGATCCCTCGCAGGACCATCTCGATCCCTCGCAGGACCATCTCGATCCCTTGCAGGACCATCGCGATCCCTCGCAGGTTCTCTTCTCCAAGATTCCTTTGGACCATCTGCATCATCGTCTCTGCAAACAAATAAAAAAATTAATTTACAATTCTTGAATGGCACCATATAAAAATTGAACATCTATTTGTAGACTGAAAATCTATTTGCAGACTGAAAATCTGTGACTTCAAACAGTGCTTTTTAAACTTTCCAGATGCTGACTTCTCTGTGGTTTTCCCCTCGCTTTGAAACTGGCACTTTTGTGCTGTGCTTGTTCTCCCATGTCCACTCTTAACTCTTTCCATGTGCATCTTAAAACTGTCCGTTTTAGCTGTGCTGGGGTTGGGAGCACCTCTGAGAAATCAGACAGAAAAGGGTGCTATATAAACCTTTGTATTGAAGGAGTGAATTAAATTTTACAAAAGTCACACTTTTATGGGGAGTCACTGAAAAGTGCTTGTTATAGCAGCATAAAGTGCTACTCTCAACTGCATTGCTATCTATACGAATGAGTTATGAAAAACAATTAATCAGATACTTGTGCTAAATGAGTGAGAAGATGACAAAGACTCAAACTGACCGAGCTCTGTCCTTCGACTTAAGAGCTTCTTCTCGTTCTCTCTTTCTCTTCTCTTCAATCTCAAGTTCTCTCTGACGTTTCTTCTCTTCAATCTCCTCCAGTTTCCTCATCTTCTCCCTGTACTCAGCCTCCTCCTGCTCCCGCTTCTCTCTTGCAATTCTCTCTTCTTCCTCTTTCTCTGCAAGAAAATTTACAACAGATATAAAAACATTCATCCATAGCATGCATGCACAACATGGTTAAAAAAAGAGTACCTAGATCAGCAAGTAACTAACATACTAGTAACAATGCAACATGTTCAGCTCCAACTTAACAGAACCTAGCATTCACCAAAACATCGTCTGAACTGCTGTCCCGCTTATTAAAATTTATCTCAAATATAAAAAATATTTAACACTGTTAGGATAACTTAAAAATCTGAAAACTTAGTCATAATTTTCTTTTCTAGATTTCACGGCATTTTGTGACCACACCTTCATAGCTAATGGCTCAAGCTGCCTTGATTATGTCTCTCAGTTTCATAAAATGACAAACATTCTAAAAACTTCAAGACCTCATTTTTATATCAGCCTCCTGTTTTAAATTTTAACAAAGTTACTTATTGTTATAACAATTAAAGGTATCTCTGATAAATTTCTATTAAACCACATAAATACAAATATCACATTAATATAGAAATGTATTCTTCAGAGTTCAATCTCCTTTTAAACGCCACTCATTAATTAGAGCTAATTAATTAAATTAATTACATTAATTAGCTCTCTACAATGCATAAATGTCTGGTTTTCTACGTATCGATGGTCGTCACTTACGTCTCTTAAGTTCTTCATCTTTTCTTCGCTGTTCTGCTTCCAGTTTCGCATTGACCCACTTCGTCCTTCTCTCTTCCTTGCGCTTCTCCTTTCGATCAGCGATGCGTTTCTTCCTCTCCTCAGTCAATCTCTTCTCAAAGTCGGTCAGCTTCGCCTGCAAAACAATTTTATTAGAACCATATTATATAATTCACAGAACCTGGCTGCTATAAAAGCACTCAGTTGGTGATGTCTAAATATCATATACACAAAATCCAGTAATTTAATCTCAAAAGGAATGCACAGCAGCCTCTAAAATGTCAAAAAACAATGACTTGTGGACATTGAATGCAGTCAACGTTACCAACATCTTACAGAGTAACAGTTGCAATCAAATTGATCACATAAGCAACAATTTAATTTAAGATAAAATATGCCCAAACTATAAAAAATTCTAAATAATAGCTCAACGGATTTGATACATCCAGTTACAGACTGACAAAAACCAAATGACTGCAAGAACTCTTAAGAAAAAGTCATGTTATATGGGTTTTTAAAACATAAAAAATCCTCTTAGAAATTTTGCTTCCTACTTTGTAGATGCTTGAGCGCTCATTCTTCAGTTTGGCCAGAAATTCATTTCCGTCCGGACGAATTCGTTCCAGTCGGTCTCTCAGGGCAAGGGCAATGTCGCGTTCTTTCTGCATCTCCTCTATCTAAACAACAAATGCATAAACTATGTAAGAACACAGTGCTGTTAATGTATTGTATTTAAACATTTGGTAAGCGCCTCTAGTAGGGTGAACAGTTCAGAGGTGCTCCCAGTGTGCAAGGCCCTGCGGGAAGAAGCAGAAAACAGTAAACAGAAACTTGAAAAAGTCTTGGTTAAATTTCAATCTTGATAAGCTAATTTTGACAATTTATCTCTCAGTTAAATAAGCAAAACTGCCTTAACCTGGACATGAACACTAAATTATTAGCACCATACACGCAATAGGTGTACGTTGCACAATGAGCAGTGATACCAAGAAGCAACAAAACAATGTACAAGATAAAGACTTAATCTCACTTCTGACCAGCAATGCATGCTTGAGAGGGATCACAATTTAAGGCATTGTAAGCTTATGCATGCAACTAGACACTTTACATCATATCACGTTTAAGCTTACCTTCTCCGACTCCGTCTCGTCCCAGAACTTCTTCAGCTCAACTTTCTCGGACTCGTAATGCGCTTCAATCAAAGGAATCTCCTCAATATGCCTCGCTCTTTCAAAGTAGTCAATCTGAAAACAAACACAGCAAACATAGTTCAACAGCACATGTCATCGACTTTTGTAACAAGAAGAAGCATTAAAGCACTTGTCCATATTTTGTTAACAGGGTGACAAGTTCATGTCTTTAACTTGATCTATTTATTACCACAGTGGAAATGCACAATAATATCAGTGTAACCAGAATAATGAAATTCTTCTCCTATTTTCGGGTGGATTAAACTAACATCAAAGTAAACACAATCTGGCTGCAAATGCCTCAAACAAAGATATTCAGCAAAGGTCTGACAAGTACACACTAAGTAAGTCTAAGCTAGAGATAACCAGCACTAGAGCATAAAAAGACAGAAATCACAGAGGAGGCATTACCTTCTTTTCCTGTGCTTTCAGCTTCTCTTCTTTCTCCTTCTTCTCTTTCTCAAAATGCTCCACTTGTTTTGCCAAGATATCGTCAGCATCCATTGTAGCCAATGTCTGTTCAGAATATAACAACAATAATTATTATATGCCTCAAACTTATTTTAAAAAAATTTAACCAACTTCAATACTGGAATAACACACGAGAAATAAGTTCTTCATTCCAAAAGACCTCTGTAAAGCAACAGAATTCACTTTAGCAGAAACCTCAAATTTATTTGTTATTTATATTTATATAGATCTGTTATTTATTTCTTAACCTCAGAGTTTACAGTTCAGGAACAATAATTTCAGATAACCACGAACAGAAAGGCCATACTTTTGCATAGCAGCGTATTACAAAATTAAATTGCAAATATTGTCTCAAACACAAAAAACACCTTTGAAGCCGGCCCGAGATATAAATATTAACTAGTGCATATGATAGACACACACACACACACACCTCTTCATCGATGTTTGAGAAGCACTTAGCACCCGCAGAAGTGCTCTTCAATTGCTCCAGTCGTTCCTTCGCAACCTTCTTCTGGATGTTCTCCTGCTCCTCCTTGCGCTTCTGTCTCTCCCTCTCCTCAGCCTCTCGCTCCAAGCGAGCGTACTCGGCCTCCATCTGCTTGCGCTTCTGCTCCTCCGCAATCTCCTGTTCTTCCTTCTCCTGGAAAAATAAATAGATCGTCGCCACAATATTAAAATTCCATTTAGCTGTTTGTGAGTTAAACCGTTGGCAAAGTTTTCTCCAGAATCTATATCCGCCACATATAAATCCACAGTCCAGACTATTGCAGAGTTTTCTAAACCCTCAAGTTTAGCATAATCAGACCAGATAGGATAAATTCGTTTCAATGGCTACTAAGTGCGTATGACACAAAGGAATTCTACCATACCTAGTAGCGCAATAAAAATATTTCATAGCCTGCCTTCCTCTTCAGCAGTAGAAAATGCATCCTAGTCGCCAACAAATAAAAATTTAAGCTGTCTCTACCAAGCACTTTCACTGAAAGGTACAAAGCAGACAATATATATTGCACAATACAGGCAAACACACAATAATAAAGTAATCAAATAATTACGATACCAACTTTTACTCCCTTGCCAAGAGCCTATGGCATGATCAGTTGTATAGATCTCTAAGTTTCTTATCAGCAAACGCATCAATGCATGCGAATAATTTAGTTGCACGAAAAGAGCAGAATGCTTCATGAGCATACCCTCTGGAAAGTCAGATTTTCCAGTTCCTCCTTTCGATCCTCAATCATCTGACGACGTCGCAGCATCTGCATGTGATCCTTCTTCGCCGTCTGACGATACGTCTGCAGGATCTGAACTCTCACAGCGTCACGCGTCGCCTAACATTTGCCATCAAACAAATAAACAAGCTTGAACTGAATATGAAAGTCATAACAAAGCTGATTAAAATGGTGTGATCACAGATGATAGAACTTCACTAGCACTTCCTTAGCATGAACAAGTAAAGTAATTGCATTACAATAGCTTGTTTTAATTAACCGATTCTTGACAACTGTGACTTCATTTGAAGAACGATTACTCATGAAGTAAGATTACTCATGATTTTTTTTAAGAAACAAAAATCCTACATAATCTATTCAACCAGACTCTGAAGATATGCAACAAAGTAACTGCAGACTGCTTAAACAATTAGCCTCTCACACAGTCCACATCATTTCCTGAATTGAAATTGTAAAATTCACGGCGGTAAAAGACAATTTATATAGCTCCTCCTTAGAATCTCAGAAAAGCAGTGTATACCAGATACAATTGTTCCATGCATGTAAGTCTAGGCTCACAAACTTTCATAAAAAGCAGAATTTGCCTGCAACCACAGACTATCAGTGATTAGGTTACCTGTAGCTCCTTGGGGCTGATGATGACGTTAGCCTTGTCCAGAGCACGAGCCATGAGCATCAGCTGGTTGCGGAACTTATCGCTTGGCATGCTTTGAATCTGAGGTCCTTCAGGAGTCAGATCATGCGAGAAACAGAGGTCTGTTCCAAAATTCAGAGCTCCAGTGCGGTGATCAATACGGACCTAAACATCAAGCAAACCATAAAAAATCCATACAACTTCAGCAAATGTAGTTTCAAATGTCATTGCCCAAAAATACAGAGCTTTACCCAGATAATCATACAAAACAACTTCGCAAAACTTCACAAAGCTATTCATTCATTTTATCGCATTTGTATAGCAACTATCCAGGATAACTACTTGCACGCTCTCACACGAACAGAATTTATTAGAATACTTAATTTATCTATTAGGGACAACTTTTAGGCAAGGTCCAAAACTATATCAGAATCAGGCAACATACTGTCAAAAAGTCAAAGAATCATATTTCAAGTTCGTGTTTGTATTCTGTCCACAAGAACCCATCTACAAAACACATCATTTGCCTGGAATCTTTATAAGAGGCTAAACTGCTCAATTTGACATAAGTATTTAGTAACTAAGAACAAGTGAGAATATAATTCAGAAACGTAACATACAGTCCAAATGCCATACTTAGTTAACAGATACCAACCTGCACATCCAGACTCTTAGCAGCATCAACAATAACTCTTTCCAGACGAAACTTGTTTGCAAACGGTGCCATTTCAGCAAGACGACTAAAGCTGATTGTCTGGTACACCTGCGATACCTGGATTGCAAAAAACACATAACCCTCTACAGACCTTCTACGACAAAAATTGCTATAATTCATGTATTTTTGGACATTCTCTTTGCTTACAAAACTTAGTCTTAAGTTTATTTTAGACAAAGATATTTATAACATAAACAGCCCCCACTAAATGACACCCGAGAATGTTATCCGATTTCTCCCACAACACAACTGTCAATAAATGCTGTTTTTAAGTCCTCAAATTTCACATTTTAAAACTATTATGCAATTATAATAGCCTTGCCCAAAAAATCTTAGCTCACATGTATCACAAATTTAAGACAAGAGGAATTAATTCATGCAAATCTGATCAAAAACATATAACCATATATGGTCAGCAAAAACTGATGCAGAGTGTATTTAAGACAAATTATGTCCTGCAACAAAGGTCATTCAGCTCAATCCCAAGTACTTAAGGAAAGAGATCATAATAATCAACGATTCGTCAAACCTGCTTAATGAGACGCATGATGGTGATTTCTTCTAGCGCAGGGATGTACTGCTTCAGTTCTTCCTTCTCTTCGATGAACGCCATGAACGTCTTCACTTTACCGCACAACTGAAGCGGCTGGAACTCCAGCTCAAGCCACTGATACAGACTCAACAGCTCAGGGTAGACATGCTGAACTATTCCATACTTCACCTAAACATAAATGACAGACCATACTCTATGTAAACATTGATCAAAATTCAGTAATGTACTTGTAATTTAAAACCAACACCATCATTACAGCAATGCTTACTCTAGGAAACTATTCATATGCACTTCACTACATCATTCCAGTTTTCGAAACCATTCCAGACTACTTTGTATTATCATAAAGTATTTCAATATATAATGCACAAGGACAGCGTAGTGTATTATTTTCAAGACAAACAATCTAAAAATCACTAAACTGCATGCAAACAATCAACAAATTAAACCAAATCCTAAGTCAAATTCATCAACTGAAATTTTTTACATTTTTAAAGTTTGTCCAGTGTCCACAAGCAAGAGTGACAACTTATAATTAACATTGACAAAGAGAAACGAACAGAACAACAAAATCCTTACAAGATCCTTAACAAGCGAAAGTCTTGTGGGTGAATTGCTGAGGCCAAGCAGAGTGGCAAGGCGCTTCTGCTTATCGCGAACACTGTCGTCCTGCTCCAGGATATGCTCCGCTTGATTGCGAGAAGCGGTCAGAGGAATAGCAAGTGTGGCGCAGACGACACGAGATGCCAGCCTAAACAATTCACATTACACATATTTAAGCCTAAACAATTCACATTACACACATTTAAGCCTAAACAATTCATATTACACACATTTAACATTAATAAGAGAATGTGCAACAAATGTGGAGTAAACAGCACCTAACCCTTTAATGCCGAGATGGTAGTAATGGTATGGGAAATCATATACCCTCCGGCATTAAAGGGTTAAATCTAAGCAAACAGCACTGCAGAGCTGCACTTAAAAGATGTAACAAAAACCTTTCAGTTATGCACACATATGTATAAAAAAAATTCATATAGCACGTTTTCAGTACCTCACACAGGTGCCCCACATTTAACCTTCCCATTTTAATAATAAATTATGTAATTATTTTCTTACTAAGTAAGAAACAGTGCTCAATGCGTGGCTTTTTTAGCGTGCAGTTCTACAACAAAAAGTGCAGCTATGTAAATAAGCATTTTTGTGCAGCTAAAAATGCATGAAATTTTGTATCGTGATCGGATTAAGAATAATTTATCATAGCTAATTTAAAAATAATTTCAATTTAATGGTGAGCTTACTTCTGAAGTTCATGCTCCGAGATGTTCTTACGCTGTTCACGGTAGAGATGGTAGAGCTTGTGCCAGGCGGTCGCATGGAACATGTAGTTGCCACACTTGCAAAGGACAAGACCGAGCTTCTGGTAGTAATTGGCCATCAGAGAAGGGCGTGGCTGCTTCTTTGACAGCACAATCAGACGATGAATGTCTTCCACGGCTTTATAAGCCTCCTTTAATCAAGAAAATGAGCCAAAACAAGTGAACACCATAAATTGCAGAACATCCAATCACATAAACAATATTACAGATTAACCAGTTTTCAAATCGAACAGAAGTAAGTCAACATACCATAATATAAATAAAAAATTATAAAGCATACCTTCAAAAAGATCATTCGATTTGCTCATGACAATCTGGGAGACCCCATTATGATGCAAAAACAGACTTCAAGCATTTGAAGAACGAGGTGACTGGTCGACGGTCGTACAATGGCCTTCCCCGTTACACTGTGCTTATTGCCCAGGAGGTTACTAATCTCTGTTCCTTAACAAACTCAAAACTGTCCTATTTAGCCATGGTTGGGTCAGGAGCACCTCTGAGTAGCCTACCTCGAATAGGTGCTCTGTGAAATATCCTAAAAACATAAGGATTCCTTATCTCATTTTGATTTTAAAAGGAAGATTACTTATGTATGCAGGCCATAAAGCTAAAAACTAGTGATTATGATTAATGGCTGCATATGCTCAGCGTTTATGTCTCACTATAAAAACACAATTTGGAGAAGCAGAATCCTGTCAGCAAATCACAAAAAACAGCAGAAACTGTTCCCGCATGACCACAGAAAATCTAGTTAGCATTACCTGCCAGAGTTCAATCTGAATGGAACTGTCGAGAAGGACGAGTCTTGTCTCCAGATGCATTGTCTGACTCTCAGCATTGTTGAGGTTGATGGCACGCTGTTGATTCTGATGCTTAAGCACGTGCTCCATATGAGTATGCAGCTGGGCAAAACAACGTATTCATCTTGTAATGTAGAGGTCAGCACACCGACTAAGATGTACCGTATTTTCGCGAATATAACACGCACACGGGTATAACACGCACCCGAATATAACCCGCTACTTTTTGCGATTTCAGTATAAATTGAATTATATAAGACGCACCCGACTATAAGACGCACCCATTTTCGAGCGTCAAACTACACGTGATACTCGAACGTGTACACTAACGTTCATGTGACTCATACATTATATAATTTATGCCTGTGTATAGTCGTAACTGGTTCAATTAAACGCAAATTAAAATAATCGTTTGCTTAAATTTTTTTTTAATGGAAGATTCCTGCCAAAATGAACGTTTCAATAAAATCTACTCTAATTATAAATATAACGATTCACTGTAAGCGCGAATTACCTTGTTTCCACTTCTTTGCTGGCACCAGTTAGGTCTTCACAAGGTAAGGTATTCGTCGTTTAAAAATTATAATTTGAAAGGAAGACTTCATTTGAACATAAGCCGATTTCATTATGCAAAGCGATCTTGTTAAAAGTATTTTTAGTGAATTTAAGTAAGCGCCTATTGTAACATTTTTTTGACAATACAAGTTATATTGAAACCAGAATTTATTTAATCAACCCCCACTTCCATATAACCTTAAATTACGAGCGTATAACCGTATAAACGGTATAACCTACCATCGTGACATGGGGTAATGACGAGTGTATGCTCTACACTTAGGCCTAGTATTGGCGTTCTCAATAACGACGTTTTTTTATCCAGGAAATGTAATATATTTTCGAAAATTTGCGTCTTTATGCCAAGACTACATAATTAAGCGTGTATATAAGTGGAAGATTATATTTAAAGTGGCAATGTACGCGCCTTACTTTCACGAACGCATATTCGAATAATCCAAGATGGTGGCCCTTGCGGAGGTATAGATTCCCGTATAAAATCGCCATTTACTTGAAGAACTAGTTTTAAATGATGCCAATTTTGATAAATTTAGCGAATAATAATTGTTTGATATATCAATTGACGAAATATGTGGGTTTGGCCAGGAAATTCTGGCTTTTACACGGGTTCACAGATGGCATTCACCGCATTCGCCATGTCACTGCACAGAAACTGGGATGAAACTATTTGGTAATTGGCATGCCATTCTGGCAAAATTGTACTTCATTTTTGCTGTCGTGGACAATATTTATATTTCTAATGTGGAACAGCCAGCGGATGACACTAAAAAGGAGGATTAACTAGACTGTGTGAAAACCGCAAAATTATGCGCTATATCAACTGAAATCCTTAATTTCCTGAACTCCATACCTGCGCTGTGCGAGCGATAATACAGAATATTATGTGTTCATTCGGGTTTTTAAAATTGAAAACGACGGACATTTACAATTTATATACAGTAATATTTGACTTTTATATTTAAGGTCAAATAATATTTTTCAATTGTGATTTTCTGCGGCTCCGACATTTTATGATAATGATGATAAACGAATATTTTTACTGACGTGTGCCCTATCATTCCGTCGACGTCCATGCCTCCGTATTTTGAGTAAAAAAACCTGTTTTCAGCAGTTTCTGATCATGACCTGAAAATAATCTGGTTAAAAATTTGGCTGTGTAAAAAATAATTTGTATAACACGCCCCCGAGTATACCACGCGGATAGGGTGCGTGGTTTGTAAAAACTTGTATAACCCGCGTGTTATATTCGCGAAAATACGGTAATGAAATGACTAATTATGCAATGTAATAACTTCTGTAGCACCGTCATAACATCCAATGCATCGGTCAATCATTGTTGTTTCATGTGAAATATTATTAAAAAATCACAATCTCCTCGAGGTGCCATGTCAAAATCCAACAGATATGAGAAAATTGACAAAGATCTATGTTCTGTTGCTAAAAAGATAAAAATCTTAAATGTGCATAGTGCTTGGTCTGCTGTAATTCTCAATTAAATAATTAATGAAAAATTAACAAAGATGAGTTGACTTACAATATCACAGAGTTTGCGGAACTCCGTTTTTCTGCTGTATTTCAAGCAGAACTTGAATGCTAAAAATAACAACACTCTCAATCAAACAACATATTATATCCAACAAATTCCCAGACATAAAATCTCATTCCCTACCAAATTTCCAGTATCACAATCAACATTTAAGTTTAAGAACAGACCAGCAAACGCTTTAGCTATAGAATAGATAAAAACCATATTACAGTTCAGTTTTTGCAAGCTAAAGTTTAATCAACTATCAACACCCCTCCAATTGATAGTATTTCATAAAATGAAATAGACTTAGTTGAAAGAAAATGTAAAAACCTGCAGTATGTAAGAAAACTACTGTTACAACACTGCTCTAGATTTGAATCCATAACAAATCCAGAGCGTACCATTCTGTGCCACTTCCTGGTAAAGCTTTTCCAGAAGGGCATTGTTCCGCAACAGGTCCAGACACTGACGGTAGGACTCCCACAGGAATTTCAGCCACGGTGTCAGGATCGCACGGTCAGTACGGTCCTGAGTGTCCTCTCCACTAACAGCACTCATCAGCAGGCTACACAAAACAGGAAAGGTTAACAAATCATTAAACTCCTCTATAGATCCCACACAGGCCAGCAAGCAAAAGACGAGGTCAAACGTTTCGCAAGCTCACAAAACCGAGGATAGGTTAAATTTATAGAACATTCAACATTCATATAATCAAAATGAATACTATATAATTAATGCTATTTAAAAGCAGCTAGAATCTTGAAATTTAACTGACATACCTACACACTGATCATCATCACATGTTAAATACTGCCCAAACGAAACTGTCCAATTAATATAAGCACGTTAAAAGCAAAGTGTGAAACAAACTTACACAAGAAATAATCGCAAATACTTGTCTCAAGACCAGCGTGATCCCCAAAACTTCTCCGAAATGAAAAGTCTTACGTCTCTGGAGTCTGGAGAATGTCCAAGTCGTCGACATCTACGACCGACTGATGCGACTCCTTCCGCGCTTCGTCCGTCTTCTCTTCCGCCAGTGACAGATATCGTCTGACAATGTCCTCCAACGACTTCGTGTTCACCTACAACAAACGACAATCTTTACCAACATTTCCTCAATGCATCCTGCTTGGAAACTATGCGATAACCTCCTGACCCACAATATCAATAATCGAATGAATTTACACTAAGAAAGCCCGTCAACACTTCTGTTGCATGTTAGCAGCAGCAAATTTCAGTATGATGAGCTGGCCACGAAAAAACCCCAAATCCATTATTCCATGTCTGTCAGATATCCCCTGATCGACCAAAGTGTAGTAAATGATTTGGAAATTCCTATACCATCGATAGTTAGAGGGTTAAACCAAAACCAAGAACATCCATGCTGCATGATCTCAGACTTGACATCAAGTCAGTTTACAAACCAACATGTGGCATTAGACCATTCTAAATATATCAGCCCCGTCAACAGAATTCAATGAGCAATAAAAAAATAATTAGTTTTACTAATTACAATCAAGCTATATATGAAAGTACATTAATTTGCAAGAGAACATCATGGGCAAAAAAGTAGAACAAAATTAGTAGACACAGACAAATAATAACTAACCTGTTGGCAGATGTTCTTGTACTGATAAAGACCCTCCTTTGCCACATGGCTTTTCTTCAGATCCACACACAGTTCCAAGTACTTCTCCATGATTGGCTCGTGAATCTTCTGCCATGTCCGATGGCGTTTGCTTTTTATCACGTCGTAGAGCGCATCCAAAGCCCTCTGCTTCTTCCCCACATCAATGAATTCTGCAAACAAAAATTATTTTACTTTCAATCTATACATGAGTACCATACCCTAGACGACATGCAAGATGACTAAACCTGACCCTAACCGACACTCGTGATGCCAGTAAACTTATACACTACATCAATAATATTTATGATTACCTTGAACACTTCTTACTTTCGTGAAACTACTAGGTTGTTTGTAGGGATATAGGTCAGAGTACTTTCTTCTTCCCAATCTGCAGAGGCCATATTGTTTACTTTTTTCATAAAAATGACTCGGCCTGTGTGCTCGCATGCCCAAGCATTCAACTCACGAGAACTGGCATAACAATTTACTCAGCATGCTCAAAAATGTCTCCAATAGTTACAGAGGGCAAATAATTTAGTTTTGGTTCAGAAACTAGATTTAAGAATATCAGCATTTTATCATCAGCATTTTGGCCACCAATCAGCATGACAAATCATCATTTCTCTAATCAGCATTTTACCCGCGCCCGCTTCGGACATTCGTTACGCACCTTGCAACTAATCAGGTCAACATCCAGGCGATGAAGCACAAAACACTTGCTATCTGCGCATAAAGATAACTTTTAAACAAAGATCAAAATGCTAGTATGAAGTTCTTAGGTTTGCGCAAGTGAAGCTGGTTTTTTTCAAAAACATTTGATGTGTCACCATACCATCTGTTTCGTCAATAGCATGAAAGTCTGAATGCACATGTGAGCCTATTTGCCTGCGTTAAATGCTTACCGTTAGCCCGCTTAAGGGCATTTTCAGGTCTCTGGAAATACGTAGGCATGATTGCAATGTATCTCAAAAGATTTTGGAATCCGTCTTTTTCTTGTAACTAAATAATCGATCAAATCTTTGACAACTTCGCCTTTCATGGAGCAACACGAAAATGGCGAAACGCAAGAATCATGTAAACCGGAAACGAAAAGCCAGTTGCACAGCAAATGATAAAATATGGATTCCTCCCGGAAACGCAACGACTAATTTCGGTTACAACTTGGTAGTGCGTTTTGTTACTGTCACATTGTGCATTTTTCACCTACAAGCAAACAAATTATATATTTGGAATCAGCTGAAAATTCTGATAACGATAGGCTATAGTCACTCTTTCCTAGATGAAAAAACATTTTCTTCATTTTTTGGGTCAAAATAGGCCAAACCAATGTTATTCCATGTCATATAAACCAGAGGTGTAAGCCTACACCCCAACCTTAGATTTTTCTGAAATTTTTGGTGAGGAACTACATGCACAATAGGAACCAACAGTGAAAATTTGAACAAAATATCTCAAAATTTGACCGAGATATTAATTTTTGTAATTAATAACCAAAAAAGCGGATTGTGCGAAAACGGCATGATCTATCACGTTTGGACTGTTATATCTTGATAACGAAAAGGGTCAGAGGACTGAAACTTATTGCATGCAATCAGTTCATTGTGTTCTTTACAAATATGTAAGAATCTGATTGGTGTTATTTTTGGTTCTTAAAATAGAACTTGGTAAATATTGCACAGAGGCCAATTCTCTTTCAGGTTTCAGACATCATTATCAGCACATAAGAATGAGATATAATGCTTGTATTGGTTTTATATTGAGTTAGGTTATGGGGCTTCCATAATGGACGTCCACAATGAGAAGAGAGGGGTCATCGAAATGCAAACAAGGGGTGGGGGTTGCGACCAGTGAGGACGTCCGCACCTGAATTTGGTACACAATTATTTCAGTGCAGCACGAGGTGTTATTTAAAACCTGTGCCATATAAAACAAAAGCTGGCAACTTCATTCAAACAGATGGTTCATTAATTCATTTAGGAGATTTATATAGCACCACTTAAGATTATTAACACAAAAGTAATGAAAGGAGTATGACAATTATACAAGTGCATAGAACATTTTAAAAAGCATGCTTTTAAGATAGAACAAATGGTTTATAAATGACTTTATTAGGATGCTGTTTAAGTCTGGTCATTGAGATTGTGGGGGGGGGTGTAAATGGGGGGGGGTGTAAATGGGGGGGGGAGACTAGATGCAGTCAAGGGAGGGAGGGCCCAAAGTAAGTCCTTTCTGAGGATAAGGACGACTCTTACAATTATTGGTACTAATCATCCGACCTATAGATCTATTATTATTACATAAATTTCTTATGGGTGCAAGGTCACACCGAAATGCAAGCTCTGCTGTCCAATATCTGCTGAGCAAGCCAGATATGCAATTAACATCTAATATTCAGTTGTGTCATCAACCACTTGGGAGACCTGCATTTACTTCTGCAACTGCCTCATTCATGCTTTGTATTCATTGTGTTCAATTCAGTGTGTCGCACTTCACTACAAATGCATACTGCAGTCATTGTCATTATTCACTGCCAAGAGTTGCATTAATCTAACACGAAAAAAAGATGTTGTCCAACTGGCTTGAAGGTAGTTTGTCGATAAGGTTCGTGTTGTGTTGAAGTCTGGCACCTGGTAGAACTGTCAACTGCCATCTATGTGGGATGTCCTTGGTCTCAATGGGGTACCGTAGAAGTTAGAAGCTGCAATTTTAAAAACACACGTGGAACGGAAGGATGGATTGTGATTTTCCTAGAATGTCCTCCTTTCTTGAGAGAAGCCTCAGCAAGTATATCCTGAAATTTCGAGGCAGGAATAGTTGATATTCTGTGATAAACTTGTGGTGTTACGTAGGGAACTGAAATTCTGTCGTTATCTGTAGTTGTTACAGATATTATCAGTGGCCCCATTTTAATCAGAGAATCCGTTGTGGATGTTGGCTGGAAATTCAGTAGTGTAGAAAGATTCTTCTGGCTGTTTAGGAGGGGAAACCAACGTGTGTGTTGAATAAATTTACGTTGTGAAGCTGGATTGATCTTGACATTCACCTTCATTTGACAAAACTTCCAGAGAGAAAGAAAGCTGTCCTATGTTTGTACATTCCTCCAGGATTATTTCAAGTATTTCCAAATGTGGTGGTTTGTTGTCATTGGACTTGATACGATGGTTAGTCACGACTTCGATGATTAGACGCATATCACGGGTTTTATCCATGAAATTGGACCATCCAAAACGTTCAGGTTGATTGAAAGCCTGTCATTTAGATGTGAGAATCCTGAAATATTCCTGATATTGTGACCAGCTTTTGATAAGATCTGGTTTATAGCATGTTGCACAATTTGACAGGCGTCGTCGAGCTTGTATGACCCTGTAGAGTGCTTCAGCAATGTTGGAAAATTCAGGATTGTCCGATTTTAACGAACTGACAATATAGGTGGATGTGAAATAGGCTTCTTTGGACGTAGATGTGTGAGACATGGTATGAGAGGAGGGATAGTCAGTAGTGTCTGGCTTCCAGTAGCTTCCAGGTCAGGTTCCTCATTGTTGTGTAGAGTGTCGATGGGTAACTGGGTATGGACATGAGAAGCCAGACTTTTTTCAGGTTGGGATGTTGGGGTATATAAGAAGATATGTGCGATCCTTTGTGAGAATGAGGAATGACAATCCCTTCAATTCGGCTGAACCATTAATTGAAATCCCACATGGTGTGAAATGTTGGAATCTTGAAATTCATGTCTCGACTTATGTGAACCTGGAGATCGATCATGTGGTGTAGAGGAAACGCTTGTACTGTTATCCATTATTGAGGAAAATTGGAACCAGTGTAGAGAAACAAAATCAACAATTCTTGCTCTGATTTGAATTTTTACTGTCAGCACGAGGAGCCTATTATCCGAATAAAATTACATTTGGTCGACAGGCTAGTTCATGGGCTTGAGCTGCTCACATGAGACCATCTAAGATTGAAACAAAAAGCCAAAACAAACATTTCCAATATCAGAATTTAAGGTGGGTAATGGATGGGTTGGTGGGCATGGGCTGCCCAAATTAAGCTCATCTTAGATTGAGGTGAGAAGCCCATTAATCAACAATTCCATATATACAACTAAATACGTCTGTATAAAACTTCTTCATGAATGCAAGTTGCTGAAATTTGGTAATTTGCATTGCCGTGATTGGACTGAGTACATTTCTTTAATGGGGCGGGGGTGCTATGCATACAAAATCCTGATATAAATAAAAGAATGAAATTAAAAACATGACACTGAACCGAGCACGGTACACGTTCGGAAGTTTAAAATTCAGCCGAATAGTTATTGGGCAGTTCATGGTCATTCACCGTTGAAACTTCGGCATGCGATCGCTTTAATTCACATCCATCCAAATGTTGTCGTGTGCAGCCGTTGCCTGCATACCTTCTATTGCCAGTATTCGCGATACCATCGCCTTTATCCCATGAATTTACATCAATGCCATCGGGAATCTAACGCGGTACGAGTTGATATACGCTTACAACCTGAGAGAAAGTTCTAGAGCCTAAACCAGAACCTCATGCGGCCCACCTGGGCAACATAACACTTGTTCTCTCGTGTCACTTTCTGACAGAAAATGCAGTGGGTCCAATCCAAAGAATTAGCGCTTGGCACTCGAATCATTGACTGTAATAGGTTAGATCTAGTACGATAAAGTCTTACCAACGTACTGAAATCCCTAAATTCCTATTAAATAATGAATAAAAATTAAATTTACAATTATGTGGTAAACATTTAACTTTAAAAAGGCCGAAAATATCTAACCGGAAGTTACCCGAAATAGCGCAATACAGTTTAATTTTCAGGACGTAGCCCAAAACATAGCCCAAATTGACGTAATAAACTTGTCCACTTTATGATCAAATTTCTGTTTTCGCGAGTACAAGTCAAGATGTGACGGTGGTTTATTCGCTTAATAAGAAAATAAGAAACGCATACAAAAATATTCATGCTTGTAGGTGGTCAATGCACAATGAGAGAGTTTGGTGGTTTTAACAGAACGGACTATGGGATATAGAAGTAGCCCAACAGTCCTTCAGTCAAAGTTACTGTAGGGCAGAGTGGCCCACAACAGTGCTCCCATATTATAAAATAATGTTATATTTACTGTGGTGCTCCCAAAAACCGGAGACTTGGAGACACGCACCTTTCTAAAAGATGCTTGCTTAACGACATTGTGTAATATCAAGGATGATCAGTATCGCTTTCCTTCTCCTACCTCAATTGAAGGCTTGGGACTGGCACTGGTCATTGTGGAAAACTCTTCGGCGATTAATTTCCCTTGGTAACTCGCCAGGCAAACGCAAGGTAGTCAGATGGACGAGTCATCCAGGAATAAAATGGGTCGACCAGCGGCGTACTGACTCGCCGTGCCCTTATCCGCCCACAGGACCGTTGCCTCCATGAGGTCATCCGCTCCCTCGGCCGTTGAGGTCTTCACCCGTAACCCTGGGCAGGGGATGCAGTTTAACGTCATGCTCAGGAGACGGCTACGCTCCGGAGTGGGGCTCGCCATTGATGAATGGCACTGCCCAAGTACGAGTAGGCTACAGTGTGTTGAGCAGAAGCGAAGATAGACTATCGGTTACATTATTTCAATTTATAGCTCCGCCGCCTTCCGTTCAGCAGCGCCACCTTGTGAACGAAAGTTTACAAATCTTTGTAGCATTTTTCGGTACCAAGCATAATTTTATGCTGTTTATCTCCGCTATCGACCAGAGTTTTGTAGCCGGGATCTGTAGGCTTAATACAGAGAAAGTGTAGACCTATAACGCATTGTCGAACCGTGCTCAATGTTAGAAATCATCATCATGTAGGCCTATGGTCCACTGTTGGTTTTCAGTACTAATTTAGGCCTATACACTGTGTCCACGATAAAGTAGAACACACAATAAAGTCAAAACGTTTAAGATTTGTCTGAAATTTTAAACACAACAACAGTGACCATATTTACACGAGATCCTAAAGCCGATTAGAAATATTCATGACTTTGTCAAATTCATGAGCGTTTGAGTTGCAGCCCAAAAAAGGGACCTTTCCAACATGGAAAAGCTGAAAAAAGTGAAATTCAGCTATAAATGGTATTCAAAATGTCATTTTTTTCACGAACACATGACCGTAGACGTAGACGTTACTGCTTTATGGTCCGGTGGATGATCACCTGGTCAAACAGCTGCCACTCTTCAATCAGACGCGCCCTACAGTTATCGATGTCATGAATACGGGAACGAAAAACGCGCACCTCCAGTACATGTAACCGGATCGAGGTCTCGGCTGCTTGGCAACCACAGCTGCGGGTATGAAGCCGAGTGTCTTTCTACTATACTATACGTCTATGGTCGTGTGTTCATGAACAAAAATGACATTTTGAGCACCATATTTAGCTGAATTTTACTTCTTTTCAGCTTTTCCATGTTGGAAAGTTGCATTTTTCGGTGCTGCATTTCAAACGCTCATAAATTTGAATAACTCGTGAATATTTTTAATCGGCTTCAGAATCGTGTTTAAATATGGTCACTGTTATTCCGTTTAAAATTTCAGACAAATCCTAAAAGTTTTGACCGACTTGTGACACTTTCTGTTGTGTTCTACTTTATCGTGGACACAGTGTAGTATCTATAGGCTACCTCTTTATTGTCTTTAACAACTGCGAGAGTGTAGGGGTACTGACAGGCCTATATTATAAATCTGCTGGTTGTTCTCTGCCAGTACGTGCCAGTCTCAAGCCTGGATAAAGAAGGAGGGCGACACTAATTATCTTTGCTATGGCAGTGTCGTTAACCCTTGGGCTACCAAGCTTTTTGTAACACGGACTACCAAGGGGGGGGGGTTACCACCACCCCCTGGATTTTGGGTTTGGTTTCAGATATCATAACTTGTAATAGCCTACACCAATAGATTCAGCATTCATTTCTGCACAAGATGGTAAGGTTTAAAATATACGAAAGCACCTCGAAATTATGAATGTTTCCGTAGGCTTAAATGGGCCTAATAAATTACATCACGTGACTTAAATTACATCACGTGACAAGCTATAAGCTTATTCATATATTGCCACGAAGGCAAATGTTCATTGTCTTGCAGGGTAACGTAATGTGGTTTACAACCGGTTGTATAAATTATATCGAGGTAGTGGCGTGAGACACGTGGAAATGATTTCCCATCCCCGTAGGCTAAACACTTCAACCGCCCCCAGAGATAGCGATAGACTGTTAAAATTCAATTCGTCTTATCCCGAGGGGGTTAATCTGTTTACCCAAGGACCGACAGCAACCTACGATAACGACGGTCGAGATGGCCGGTAGATGACCAAGATGACCACAACCCCCTCTCAAAACTAACTGACCGAATCGACTCACATGCGCAGGCCTAAATTTGAGTAGGCCTAATAGTGACAGGTCCTAATGTACAAATACATATAGGCTTACCTAATGCCTATAATGCATATAAATATTATACTTATAATTTCTAGCGGCCTACGCAATATATTTAATTAGGCCTATGTGTGAAATTTGAAAGACTTGTATTATACGTGTATGCGGATGTTGCGTTTGGCGGTCGCTTGGGGCGCCACTGACGATGCAAATTAGCCACGCATCTGTGCCTTATAAAATCGAATTAGCTGACACGTCCGAGAGCCATTGCCTCGCTGCTGCTGTCACTAATTAGTGCTTCTCAATTGGCTTCTCTGACCTACGTTTCACAGCGACCCGAGTGCAGACAGGGAATGATCCATTGACTCTGTGGTATATACAAAAATCCTCGTTCGGGGTATGTTGCTGTGGTCAAATTCTAATGATACTGTGATGAGCATAACATAACATAAGTTTTGAGTGGTTCAGAAGACCAGGGCCTGTGTTAGAACCACTTCCTTTGTTGACCAGGAACATCTAGTAGCCCAATTGTCCAAGTTTCCTTTTGAACGCTGCAACTGTGTCCACCGACACAGTGCTGTCGTCCAAGCCGTTCCAAATGTCAATAACTCTTGCACTGAAGAATTTCTGCCCCAATATTCCCGTCGGCTTCTTGAACAATTTGTACCTGTGACCCCGAGTTGCTTTGTTTGGTGCTAATTCAAAGAACTTCTCCCAACATAGTGCTTCCTTTCCAGTAATGATCTTGTATTCGTCTGTCTATTGGGTTGAAAGGTTGAAAGCACTAATCGAGCTTAGCATGTTGTTCACTGAAATTTAACAGAGTCTGACCTCGACAAGATCTTACTTCAAAGACTTTGCGCTATTACTAACTATAGCCATTAGAGGTTTAGGCCTATGTGATGATCATTGTGATGTCGAAGGCTAAGTCTCCTGTCATGGCTGTTAAGAGAGACTGAAAGAACATCTATGGGGGGGGGGATGCTGACAGAGTATTGACCGCGTTTGACTAAATAAATGTTACTAAGTTTGATGTGCTTTCTTCAAAACAAACAAGAATTCCAACTAAGTCACGAATAATTATTCCTCTTTAGCTTAAAATTGCAATCATACGCCCCTGTTTAAACTACAGAGCTAAACTGAAACTGAGCCATGCATAATTAAGAAGGTCATCAAGTATATCTGATCTGTTTTTCAAAGATAAAATGTTTAATTGATTTCGTAACAGTAACACGTCAGTATGTAACAATTATGTAGCCTATAATGTAGGCCCTATATAGAAGCCTCCATATAAAATAAGCCTACAGTACCTATACAAGTAAACGTATCTAGATGTGCTATCACAGACTACCTATTCTCACTGCAGAAGCGACATATGTTGAGCACGTGGCATTAATTACACGTGCGATAGATGGCGCTTAATTCTCGGCATCCGATCAATGAATTCCGGATGCTCATCAATTAGATCAACAAATTAGGTTGCAGACGACTTTCAATCCCAGACGTAAACATTTGGCCCCATCATCATCGTCGCTATCCAATCACACTGACGCTTACCGTATAATTATAGGGCATATATAGGCTACAGGGTGGTCCAAAATAAACTGCACAGTGACAGTTTTCTTGATATAATGTATAACAATTCAATGTTTAATGCCATTTTTCTTGCGTATGATGAAAGAATTTCCAAATAAGACATGGAAACGTCGTACTATCCTCATTAAAAAAATTGATACCGAAGGTACCACAGCTAGGAAGCCGGGTTGCGGACGTCCGAAATCAGCTCGAACAGATGCAAATATCAAGTTGGTAAGCGACCTTATCTGTAGCCAGGAAGACAAACCGCTAAGCCATAAGAGCCCACGGGAGATCGCACGTGAAACCGGAATTTCACGTTCAACTGGTAAACGTATTGTAAAGAAAGATCTCGGACTTAACCAGTACAGGCGCAAAGTTGGACAGCAGTTGAACAGCGATTGCGTTTCATTGACCGCGCAATTGATCAATGGCGTCGTTGGCTTCAATGCGTGGTCGAGCAGCAAGGAGGACACATTGAACATTTTATGTAACGAAATACATCCATGTAATGTTACAGTAAAAATAATTGCTGTGTTTTTGTGAATTTTCCCGGTTATATTTGAATTGGTCTGAATAAAGTACTATCAATTTATCATTGTGCAGTTTATTTTGGACCACCCTGTATGCTGTGCATGGCTATTATTAGTCTTTCTTGGAAGTTTCGCCTATTTCCGGTGCGTGCAACGATCTTTCAAGAAAATTCTCTCAGATCCTGCAGCATGCAGTGCACCCATGCTGTCTAGTCTAGTGTCTATAGGCCCTATTATAAGAGCCTGTAGGCCTACCTGAGCGCGGAAAGGTCTAAAATTCGGAAATGATGATTAGTCTCAGCCATAAGTCATATTATGATTACTAGTGTTTCTTTGTCTAATAATTAGGCTATATGGTCAGAATGCATCAGAGATTGACTGCCATGGCAGGATTCAATATAAAATTATTTTTCTTGCATATATAAGATGTTTTTGAGTCAAGCGCCTCGCTACTTTTGTGAGCTTATTAAGAAGCCTTTCTCAGCTACCGTTGGTCGTCCTCTTCGCTCTTTAGACCGTCATGCTCTTCTTGTACCACGATCTCGGACTGCCACAGCCCAACACCGCGCCTTTTTCCTCTGTCTGCCCTTTGTTGCAGTGGAATGGTCTTCCTGCATGCTATTATTCGTGCTCAGATTTTGTGCGGAGGCTTTTACGTTTTCTGCTAGGTGTCCTAAGACTTTTCTTTTCCATGGAGTTCTTCGCACTGGGAGCGCCTCTGATTAGGTTATACTATGAGAGGCACTTTATAAATTCAAAAATAGAATAGAATAGTCCTATATGACTTATTAGTTTACTCTTTTAAGATATACGTATAGCCTATATAATTATAGGCCTAACTGCTTCTCAAAATACTGATTCATGCAGCCTCTATTATATCGATAGGCCTATAACCTATACATCATGTCACGTCATGTTTTATAATGCACTGTTCCATAGTGCAGTGCGTGTATATATTATGGAGTTTAGGCTATGTATGTATACATCCTGCTGCAGGCTGCTGTGAATTGTCGGAAACAGTTTTTACAAGGTATTAAATCTGACGCTGCATGATGCGAGATCTACTTTATTTCTTCTTCGCAGTAACATTGCATGCAGTGTAGACATCTATCTAATTTAAGATCCACTTCTGAGATAGAAGCATTCGTCGCAAATATGGAAATATATGATCCCTCCGTTCAGAACTGACGGCAAATGAACCCTGGATTGACACAGATGTAAAATGTGATATGCCTCATGATGGGAAAATGCCAGCATGAAAAGAATGTTGGGATTGATGGATGGCGCGCCCAACAGTCTCGTGTTTTACGCCCCGTTTATACTATAATATTATATGCTTGCAAGGGTTCCATTCCTCTTAGGATACTTGGTTTGTCAATCATTCTCTGTGCATAGGCATATACATAATTATAAAAATTATGCGTGCATTCACATAGTATGTCATAGCACAATATACATTATGTGTGTGAAGGCCTATAGGCCCTACGTGTAAGTGCTTGAGTGAGAATAATTTCGGGGTTGCTTAGGACCCCCCATAGTAGAGCATTCATTGCACTCCCAACTCCACATGAATCAATGCCTGGGCCCTCGGTTATTTTTCTATACAATTCTCCATGGGCGGAGACTTGGGAGGAAACGAACGAGTGGCACCGACGGAAGGACGCGAGATTTATATATATATATATATATATAACATATATATATATATATATATAATATATATACATGTATATCATGGGAACTTATTTCCGTAGGCCTATTAGATATTCAGCGTGATAATCCATAGGAAATCTGAAAGTCTTCAAAGACCGAACTGCTGAGTGTGGCATCCAGACTAAGATAAAATTATTATATCCTCTTTTATATCTCTGTGCATAGGCTAGGCCTATATCTTATTTCAGTGACGGTCAACTGTATACAGTACAGTATACACTATATATGATCTATAAACCTCCATGCATGTATCTATAATCTCTAGATCATCCATGTCTTTCTCTATCTGCCTTTCCAAGTTTCCACCTCAGCTAGTGTGTCATTCTATAGTCTTCTGTTTATCTATATCTACAGCCGTCGCTTTGTGCATTTGCTCATCCGACTCTGTATAGCTGTCTGTTTTCTTCCTTCAATAAATGTTATTATGATGCCTGAACAACCACTGCAGCCTGCAGATGCCAGCGTGATTTATCCGGTCCTATACATAGACGGACCCTCCTACGGTTCCATATCCCTGTGAAGTTGTGGGAACGACGGTAACACTGGCTGCCACCGGTACACATGCATATACCCCTTTGACATCACCATCCGCATAGTTATCTCTCGTCCAATGATATCGTATTTTGGGCAATTATAGACGCGACCAGGTCCCCCGCTGAGTCGGTCTCCGGATGATGGTGGTGATGCTGTATACCTGCTGCTGCTGTTTGCAGCTGCTTTGACAACCTCTCAGGTCCTGCAGCAGGAGACGGTGAGAGACACTGTCATCCATCCTTCATCCACCCATCCACCCATTAACCTAAAAAATGAAAAATCCATAAATCCAATCGTCCATTCATCCATCCATCCACCCATCATCCATCCATCCACCCATCCATCCATTTATTCATCTGCGCATCCAGCCATAGCCAATCATCTGAAGTTGATAGAGAAACTGCAGGTCTCTTTCGTCAGCGTGTAAGATTTAAGACCGTATTAAACTTTTTCATGTTCAGTTCTCCAGCCAAGCGATACTATGTCATACAGAACACGAACTTAGCCGCATCATATTAAATAGGTCAAGGCTAGAAAATATCAAATATTATCTGCTGGGCGATGCGCGCTGATGATGAGATGATAATGATGATCATGAATCTGATTATCATAATATCGGAGAACTTAAACCTCGTTGTTTACAAGATAAGATAGAACAGCTATAGATTAAGGGCGACTATTAATAAAAAATTAAAATGACAGGCTGGTAGGCCTATGTATAGCCTAAAGCAGGGCCATTAATCAGTGTATTAGCCTATAATAGATGTGGTGCGCATCGAAAGAAAAGTTAATTGAGAATCTCATAATTATTTAATTATGCTAAATCTCAACAGCATTCCACGCACATAAGAATCGCAATTGTTGACTGAATATATACTGATACAACAACAAAACAGTATTCCAATAAACTTCCAATATTGGGGAGGGAATTCGTTCACGCTCCCTTCCCAAGCTTAAAAGAGGAAAGAGGTGAGAATTTACGGCCCTGTGGTATACTGATTACTTTCTCAGATTTTGCGAGATACGTATATAGTTAAATTCACAGAAGAGTAAAAGACATCTAAACAGACAATGGTGTTAATTACGGTGATTAAAACGACACATGCCATTGTAACGATCACATACAGAATTCCTACGTAGCCTATAACCGTTATAACGTCTCCGTTTTACAGAATGTTTACACCTAGGCCCTAGTCAATTTCGACGCTAGGGGCGCCAATAGTCCTGTCAGCTCCACGCTTCGGTTGAGTGGAAGTTTGCGCAATGGATCAACTGCAATTGCCTTAGTAGCCTAAGTGATGGAGGAGGAGGAGGAGAGGAGGAGGAGGAAGATATTGATGGGTGGAAGAGGATGGAGGAGAGGAGACGCGTACCTGTCAGGAGGGCGCGAGTCCCTCATCGCAGACGCATGTTGTTGCTGAGGAGGATGGCAGCAGTGGCTGTTGTTTATCGATAGTAACAACGCAACTGAGACTGACGACCGTGTCGACATCTGCTGTTTATCGGTGGAAGAGTATCCAAACAAACGAACGAACGAACGACGTCCCTCAACGTATTACACCTCAGCTGCTGCTGTCGTCACTCGTTCCATTCGCACGCTCCCTCTTTCGTGCCCAGCTGCTGCTGCTGATGATGTCGGGTGCCCCTTGGAAGGAAGGAAGGACTCGGAGGATGAGAGGGGCTTTGGCATGACACTCGGCGACGAAGGTTCTCCCAGCAGCAGCGGCAACAACAACAACAACAGTAGCAGCAGCAGCAGCAACCTTGTCACGTTTCTTAAGGGTTGCTGCGGCACAGCGGCACTTCCCTGATTGCTGGATGTCACTCTCTGCTGTCGTCAATCTGTCTGTGTCATGCCTGCCAGTCAGTCAGAAAATCAGACTCAGCCACTTATTAAGTCAGAGAGCGAGTCAGTTGAGTCATCGAGTCAGTGAGTGAGTAGATGAGTCAGTCAGTCAGTCAGTCAGTCAGTCAGTCAGTCAGTCAGTCAGTCAGTCAGTCAGTCAGTCAGTCAGTCAGTCAGTCAGTCAGTCAGTCAGTCAGTCAGTCAGTCAGTCAGTCAGTCAGTCAGTCAACAAGTCAGTCAGTCAATAAGTCAGTCAGTCAATAAGTCAGTCAGTCAGTCAGTCAGTCAATAAGTCATTCAGTCAGTCAATAAGTCAGTCAGTCAGTCAGTCAGTTAGTCAGTCAGTCAGTCAGTCAATAAGTCAGTCAGTCAGTCAATAAGTCAGTTAGTCAGTCTCAGTCAAGCTGCCATTCTAATAAATATAATAAACTTCTCAGTGTATTTGTCATTTTATAGCTATACATTCATCAATATCGCTAATGACACCCGTCTGTCATCATATTAATCCGTTCTCAACAAGACTAGTGATAAACTGTGATAAGCTACACTTTTTAAGTAACCAAAGATGTACTGCCTACATATTATATGTCAAAATACGTGTCTCTCCAGTCGTTGTATATTATGTATACTCCACAAACCTAATTCCTTGACGACATGCATCTTCAACAATCAACATCTCTGCATTTTCTCCGCAATTCTCTCACGAGTCTAATCTAATCTCATCTCATCTCATCTGTCTGTCTGTCTGTCTGTCTGTCTGTCTGTCTGTCTGTCTGTCCCTACACCCTTGACTTCCTGCTCCCACTAATAATTCCCTCAATAATTATTGGGTTCCCACTTTCCCAAGACTCTTTGAATGTGATGCCTTCAAACAGGTCAGAGGTGACACGTTATTGAATCTCGCGGTTCCTTTGCGCGCATCAGCCACCGGCGCATCACACATCGCCTCGTTCTTTTATATGCAGGGAAAAACCCAATTCACCGAGCGATACATGCCATCACCCCATCATCACTGATCCTGTCTGTAGGGGACCCAGGTGGATTCCCTGGCGACAGTGTATACCAGTCGCTCGTGGGGCCCAACTCCCTCCCTCGCGAATCCTTGACCCGTGATTTTAATTGCTTCTCTGCGATATCTACAGTAACAGCACTGAGCACCGTGCATGACGTGACGCTAAAGATTTCCAAGCATTACAATTCTGATAGGGTATACCTATAAATATGACGCATACTTGCATAGTGTATATATATATATATATATATAGACTCGTTTGGAAACACTTCTCTATAATAATTATAGTACTGGTAAGCTTATATTATATAATATATCCCCAACATGTCTTTCAATCGAAACTAAAAACATTGCTTTTTTACATATCCTATCTTAATCCATCCACTTCCCCTAGATACCTCCCGCGCCGTTTCAACACTAAGCATCATCCACCATATAGCCGTCTCTGACTCCTCGCCTGTCTGTCCTGATCTTGATCCTCTGCATGCCTAACGACTTGTTTTGAATGAGCGCCTGTGAATAAACTGGTTCCCGCGACTTGCTTTTTATGGACGCTGCAGAAGTTTCCGATTACGTTTACGATTTTACGTTTACGATTAGTATTTGTGTAATCGTTGACAGAGTATGATTTGCTCAGCAAATTTAATCTTCGTTCGTCTGCAGTTGCGCAATAATTTTGGATCACATCATCACCGCCCCCACCACCATCGTTTGCTCCTGATCGTAATTCTCTCTGGCGCTACATCATCATCATCGTTGAAACAAATAATTAACTCCTGCATCGATCTCCTCATTCATGAGATTCCTCCTCATCATCAAACGATGACGTCGTCGTGACATTTGACCTTTCGTGTCAGTCGACCTCTGACCCTTGACCAGTCGCAGACTAGAAATGGCAATTCCATTAATCTGGTGATGGAAGAGAGATGGAGGGAAGGAGAGAGGATCAGGCTGCAGGGGTGATGGTGGGGTGGTGTGGGCGATGCTACGCTCATCTGGTGTCCATTAGATGCGGAGCCAGCGAAGAGAGGCCAATTGATGGGGAAAGGAAGAGGAAGACCACTCAAAAGAATCTGTCGAAAGACACGAGTCCGGTCGATGATCGGAACAGGAAGAGAGGAAAAGAGGAAGGTGGAGGAGATGGAAGAGGAAGAGGGAATAGATTGGAGGAATAGAGTGGAGGAATGGATGGAAGGAGGTATAGGGAATGAAGGCGCCATTACAATCAGAGGTGGATGAGATAAATAGGCTGATAGCAGATGCATCCGAGATCTAACAACTTGGTTAGGCTACTATCTTGTCAGTATATAGGGGAAGGCGATGCACATGGCTGCATGGTTATAGGCCTATCTATGGTATTAAGGCACCATCTGCGCTGCGATTAAAAGTCGCTTTAAATATCTTTATTCATGCATATAGATTCCAGGTCTAAGGCTTATTATTAATTTCATGTTAATTTAACACTTCAGCGACTAGAACAGCCTATTATTACACTGAAATCGACTGCATGGGGAAAAACTCGTCGTTAAAGTAAATCCATTGTTTAACTTTCATCAACTGCTAATCACGCTGAGAGCTGTGCGTACAGGAAAAAATCGTGGGGGCGCCGCTGCCGAGTTGGTTATAATTATGGCCTATTATGATGGAACCGAAATCTCGAACACTCTGCCAGAATTAATTTTATCGTCAAGTAATGCGCAATTTGTTTTAGATTAAAAGCTTGTGTCCCATTTTCATATAATTTTATCTAATTATAAACACCGGCGATCACTCGACAACCGTCATTAGTCATCCATCATCATTGCCGTACAACTCTGTGCTAGTTTAAAAGACTGACTGACTGAATGAATGAATGAATGACTGACTGAATGAATGACTGACTGAATGAATGAATGACTGAATGACTGACTCACTGACTGACTGAATGAATGACTGAGTGAATGACTGAATGACTGAATGAATGACTGGATGAATGAATGAATGAATGAATGACTGAATGAATGACTGACTGAATGAATGACTGAATGAATGAATGAATGAATGAATGACTGAATGAATGAATGAACGAATGACTGAATGACTGAATGAATGAATGAATGAACGAACGAACGAACGAACGAACGAATGAATGAATGACCATCCGTCTGTCTGTCTGACTGACCGACCGACCGATTGACTGATTGACTGAATGGCTGTCTGATGACCGACCGGATGAATGCATGACTAGCCGACAGACTAGCTGCATGGCTGGCTGCATGCAAGCTGCATGCTGACAAACTGGTGGATTTTGTGCATGGCCATGGATGGTTGAATAATGGATGGATGGATGAGTATTGAGAAGATACAGGAATGAATGTAAATTAATGAATGCTTGAATGGTGAACAAAAAATATGGTGGATATATATATATATATATACTATAATATGTATATATATCATGTTTTATATGTACATATAAATATATGTGGTGCGTATATAAATATTATGGCGACTGTGATTAATTGTGAAAGAGTTGTGAAGAGCGGCGGGTGGACAACATGTGGACACGGTCTTGTAGTCGTACTGTCTTTCTGAATTCTTTTCGTCACGGATCCGATACTCTTCCCGTCTCCATCTATTTGTTCTTCCAATAAAATCAATCAGATCAAAGAAGGCGCCGCCGGTAATGACCCAGGTCCTCCCCCCAGGTGGTCTTGACCGCCCCCTGTCCTGCGCCAACCGATACCCCGGCTGACGAGACTTGTGTAGGTGGATCGGATGTTGCGGTGGACGCCTGGCCCCCGCTGCTGTGTCCAGTTGACTGGACCCAACCCCCTGCTGGACCCCCTGCAGATTGGGCGGAAAGGGTCTTGAAACAATTGCCGGCATTTCAAAGGGTGACCGTTAGACGCTGCATGCAGAGTCGTGTGGCTTCCTGATGGGAGTCCTTGACAGATCTTCAATGCCTGAAGACGTTTCTTCTCTGTGTAGATACAGTTAGTTACAAGGACCGTCTCGCGTCTCCTTATCAGGTTACCCACTGTTTACCAACTGCTAAGGTTACAACGCGCTTCTCATAATCTCATGCTCATTAGCTTAACTGCTTTAGCGACGGTAAGCTTTGAACATATACTTCGGAAATTGTGTAAGTACGTGTATAGTATACGTAGCCTGTGGACATTATAAACGTGATTTATGTATACATGTACATGTAGAGACTATAATTTATGTAGGCCTATATGTATACGCATTCATATGTAATTTTTTATGCATGTGCACTGTGAATGTATGTATGTATTTATATGCAAAATTTATATAGCGCTTCTTTAAGAGGTCTATGCTGCAGAGGCGCCCCCGGTCCATGCATGCAACCGTGCATGCACGACCGAAGAAACAAGACATGAACATCTGGTATAGAAAGCATGCAGGCAAGTATACTTCCGATGCATATACTATAACCGCAGCTCAAACAGCACGTTACAGCAGTCCATTCCAAGTGTAGAGACCAACAATAGAGAAGGCTCGACGCCGTCTGACCGAGGGGCAGGTCCGAGGGACCATGCATGCAGGAGCTCTTTTTGGTATAGACCATGCAAAGGTCTCTAGCGGGAGACTAAATCGAAAACCGTGCGACATGCAGAGATTTGAACGGAGCACTATATATAAATGAGACATCTCCAGATTAGTGTAATTAACCTATAGGAGACAGTTGCGAAACAGAAGGTCAGTGTAGAGCATCATGCATGTAAGCTGCATGCAACCGGGGCTCATTTAGGAATACTATTTTTAAAAGCCAAGTAGCAGAACGAGATACATGGTCAAGACGCCCTGCATGCATGCTAAGACATCCATTCCTTTATCCATCCGTTTCAAAAACGAAACGCAACAAAAAAGTAACAAAACACGATTTTTCTCATCTCAAATAATTGTTATCATGTAGCCTTGATATTGCCAGAATGATTATTTTTGTTACTATTTAGAAAAGAAACAGGGTTACAGCGTAGCTGCACGTCACCTAGAAGTCACTTAGCAAGATGACAATCAAATTGGTAAATACGGAATCTGACAGATTAATAAACAGGTCCATCAAGAACTTTGTGTTGAATCGTCAAAAAACGGTGGGTTACCTCACTAAAAGTGGTATAACTTTCGTTGTGTATGAAATATTTTGATGAAATCTGTCCATCATGTGTAAATAGGAATTGTTTTTAAGTCTGTAAAATTTCATTTCGCAATTCTTACTTCTGGTCATGATATTGGCCAAAAACCTAAAATAAATTGCGTTTCGTTTTTGAATCGTCAAAAAACGGTGGGTGGTATCACTAACTTTTGTGTTGTGCTTAAAATATTGTGTTGAAATTTGGCCATTGTGCGTAAATATAAATTGCCATTAAGACTGTAAATTTTAATTTAACAATTCGTATTCCCGGCCAAAATATTGGCAAAAACCTAGGGTAGGTCTTTTTTGGCGCACCCTGTGTATAATAAATCACTGCTGGTGATGCATTGTCGGTCTCCAGCTTACCCGCGGAGATCAGATGACGTGGACAGTTAGCAACAGGCTCAGCCCCCCCCCCTCGGGCGCTCCATGATAGGAGACAGGGACCGATGATAGACTTGTAAGTCCTTATAAGGCCATTATAACAGTTGTCTCACCGTCTGGCGTATAATTATACAGGCCTGCATCTGAAATAATGTTTTTTGTTTTGTTTGGTTTAACTGAACTTTGCGTATAAGAGATTAAGAGTTCACCCGGTGCTGAAATTTAACATACACTTTGAGTCTTTTACCTTTGAGCCAATATGGACTTTTTGATGAACATAGGAATATAATTATTATGTTTGTGAAGAGATATAGAGGGTCTATTATAGCGGGTGATTCATTGGCTACTGCATGCATGCTGCAGCAAGGAAAATACTGATAGTACTGCTATAGTTAGATGGATGTGCACTAGAAGATGTGGGGGGGGGGAATAAGTGGGTGGATGGATGAGTAGATCTGGTGAGTGGTGGGACGGATGTGTGGATGAGTAGGACTGCAGGGGAGACGTGCTGTGCCATGGGATCTTCTGCATGCAGGAGCAATACGAAGAAATTTAAAAGACGATGAATGTGTGTACATGTGTGTGTGGTTGTATGTGTGTGTGTGTGTGTGTGTGTGTGTGTGTAGGTGTGTGTGTTTGTGTGTGTCAGAGGAAGTGTTGGGTGCAAGGACAGGAGACGTTCTCATATTTCCACTTGCAAAATAAACACTCATGCGGCTATAGACTAAAATACGACGCCCAAAAGCAGAGGCTGGCGGGAAACAAACGCATTATAATCGTCAATGAAAGACACACATGCATGCAAGATTTGACAACATGCAGTGAGAAAGAGACAGTGAGAAAGAATGAGTGATAGAGACAGACAGACAGACTGAGACAGATATAGACAGAGACAGAGCGACAGAGGCAGAGACTGACAGACAGACAAAGAAATCAGACAGAGACAGAGAGACAGACGTACATCGAAGGAGAAAGTGGCATAATATATAGCGAGAGTGAAGTTGCGAAGCATGCATGTATGGAGTAGCTGCATGGGGGAGACTTGAATGAGCGACACATGAATTGAAGATGTGTATATAGTACAGAGAGAGACATTGTGAGAAAGATAGATAGATAGATAGATAGATAGATAGATAGATAGATAGATAGATAGATAGATAGATAGATAGATAGATAGATAGATAGATAGATAGATAGATAGATAGATAGATAGATAGATAGATAGATAGATAGATAGATAGATAGATAGATATAGATTTAGATAGATAGATATAGATTTAGATAGATAGATATAGAGATATAGATAGATAGATAGATAGATATAGAGATATAGATAGATAGATAGATAGATAGATAGATAGATAGATAGATAGATAGATAGATAGATAGATAGATGGATAGATGGATAGATAGACAGACAGACAGACAGACAGACAGACAGACAGACAGACAGACAGACAGACAGACAGACAGGCAGACAGGCAGACAGACAGACAGACAGACAGACAGACAGACAGACAGACAGACAGACAGACAGACAGATAGATAGATAGATAGATAGATAGATAGATAGATAGATAGATAGATAGATAGATAGATAGATAGATAGATAGATAGATAGATAGATAGATAGATAGATAGATAGATAGATATAGAGGCAGACAGACAGACAGACAGACAGAGAGCAACGAAGAATTTCCACCGACAGATAGGTATAGACAAAACCCAGAGCGAGACAGAGAGAGAGAGAAAAAAAGATAGAGAGAGATAGAGGGAGGGATAGTGAGAGGGAGAGAAAAAATAGATAAACAGACAGACAAAAGACAGACATTTAGAGAGACACAGATACGGATCGCCTTAAAGCGATAAATAGATAGAGAGAAAATTAAAGGAAAACGAAATGGAGACAATCAGTGCGCCCTCTTGAACACTGAAGAATTATGTAGGCCTATATACTCACAATGAACAACGCTTTCTTTATACAAACAAACAAGTAATTGTTCTCAAAAGAGAAGCTGTCTCTCTCTATAGCACCGCATTAGTCATCAGTATGTCACCAATATTGCTTCTTATATAAAGCTTGTTACCACTTTTTCAGTCATGTGAAAGAGTTTACGAATTAAGGCATCACGATTTGCATAAGAAAACAAAGTCGATTTACAACTTAGTGATTTCTTTGGATTCAGAACATGTTGCCAAGGTGCATATACCCCGACAGTTGCATGTAGACGCGAAGTCTTGTTAATTATCGGCCACATTGCAGTATAGAGCGTCGGGCTCCTCAATCCGCTATAGGCAGTCTGTCAAACAAGGCTGTGAATCAATCAATCTATCAATCATAATGAATCATTCAATCAATCAATCAATCGTTCCATCGTTCAATCAATTAATCAGAAATCAATCATTCAAACAATCAGAAATCAGTCAATCAATCAATCATTCAATCGATAAGTCATTCAATTAATTAATCAAGCAATCAGTCAGTCATTCAATGAGTCAATTTATCAAGCAATCATTCAGTCAATCATTCAATGGGTCAATTTATCATTCAATCAATCAGTCATGCAATCAATTAATCAATCGTTTAATCACTCATCATTCAATCACACAATCACTCAATCATTTCGCATTCATTCATTCACTCATTCCCTCAGTCATTCATCATATTCAGTCAGTCAACCGGAACAGTCCAGATCCGTTCTGCCACGCTCCCTCCATCCTCCACACGGAGAACGCATAGCTGAGTCGCTCCTGGTTACCATGACCACCAACACCACTGCTGCTGCTGCTGGTAGAGACATTGCTGTAGTAGTTGGCCGACAGTCGCGCATCCATCTCCTCGTTCCTCAGCACCTGATAGAGGAAGTCGATGTACCTGGTGGCCAGCTTCAGCGTCTGAATCTTGCTGAGCTTATCCGATGGCAGAGTAGGAATGATCTTTCTCAGTTGACAGAAAGCATCGTTCAGCGATTGTGTTCTCTGTCGCTCTCGAACGTTCGCGAGGATCCGCTGCGTCTGCAGGTCCTCGAAGTTCTGGAAGCCAGCCGCGTGGCAGTAGTTCTTCTTTCGCGCCTTCTTCTCCGATGACGTAGTACCACCGGAAGTGACGATCGGCAGTGACGTCGACACGGCGAGTGACGTCATATTCACGCCGCCGATATCGTCTCGTCCTCCGACGTCGGAATTCGACGATGCCGTGTTGACGACATGAATAGTGACGTCATCGTCGTGCTTCCGTTTCCGGTTCCGGTTGATCGGGGAGGAAGTGACGTCATCGTCGATGGCGAAGTTGAACGGAAGCTGAGCGACGTCATCGTCAGCAGCAGACGACGGTGATGACGACGACGATGATGATGATGATGATTGGTAGGTGAAGGTCAAAGATCGATCATGATGTTGGTGGTGATGATGGTGGTGAGGGGGATGTGGGAATTGACCGTGGTGTGACCTTGTGAACTCGGAAGACGATGCATGCTGTGACGATTCGTATGGAAGCGGAAGTCGTTTCGAACGAGAGACGGTTGCCATGACGACGGACATAACTCAATGAAATATCGCGATTAGAGTCTCTCACCGTATTTATATAGCTCCTCCTCGGATATATAGTCTGCTGAAAAGAAAAGAAAATGATTCATAACTCTATAATTATTGTTGACTTTTAGATCTATATGTATATGTATGAGCACTTGCTATATAGCGCCCAGTCGAGATTATAAAAATATATATACTACTTAGAGGCACTCACGACTGCAGCACGGACACTGAATCGGAAAAAGTAGAAACACATGTAGCTTGACGAAGAAAGTCTATAAAATTATGACGTCAATTGCATGTCTGAACTGTATTTTTGTATAAAAGCTTGTGCGTCCGAAAAACAAAAACATCACTAAACATGCTAAAGACTGCATCGCGCGTCAAAATTGATCATAATCTAAACTTCTAAAGTGAACAGTTACAGCACATGCACAGTTTTTGCACATCTTTTATACTTAATAAAAACAGCTGATGTTAATCGCATTTTAATCGCATTCATGAATAAAATGTGGGTGGAGTGGATCTGCATCTGCTGATATATATAGATCAAATGGACCAAGGAAATCGCTGCATCCTTGTGGTATAAAATGGAAGCAGGAACAGAGTGTATAGCCTTACATTACTTAGACCTAGGCCTAAATAATTTTAGCCTAAATTATTATGTAAAGAATGCCGATGTGGTGTCAGGCACTCTGTTGCACTGATTAAGGAAGACAAACCCAGGCATATATAGGGCCTACATGTATATATACACACACATATACATGTATATATATATATCTGATCAGATTGCCGACATAAATGACAACGCCATCTTTCCTCGCGGATTAACCAAAGTCGCGACCTTGTCACCTTTCCACCCAAATATCTGGGGATAATCCGCCTCGGCTTACCAGAATCATATACCAGAATGTGCCCGGGGGAGGAGCCAGCACATATCTGTTGCAAAGCTCTCGTTTCATTGAAGAGCGTAATGTACAGTTTTCTATAATGTATTCTGACATGACAACATCAAAGACCGACTGGGAGAAGACATTTTTGTTTTGACGGCGGTGCATGAAGAAATCAAAGGAGAGGCGCCATAGGAATGTTGGGGCTCAATGTCCGTTGGCATGATGCAGGCTTGATGACTCCGAATACAATGTATGGAACGATGCTCCGATGCAAATTCTCTATAGCTTAAAATAATGTGCAACATGAAAGGTTGAGAACGATGAGGGACTTACAATTACTTTCTTTCTGTTCAACTGATATGGAAATGAAATTTGTGCTTCTATAGCGCCATCAATTGACGGTTGCTTCAAGTGGAAGCGTACAGTAGATCTATAGTCAAAGTTATAGTCAAAGTCGTAGTCAAAGTCAAAGTCATGAAAATATGCATAGTTAAGGACTTAAGGTCATAATATTATAATTACAGTAAAAGTGATATAAATTATAGGCCTACAGTTAAAGTCGCAGCTAAAGTCATGGTCCGTGCATGACAGGAGTGAGGAGTCAGATAAAGTATACCGGTATATCCTATATAGGCCTATATCTCTCCCCTCAAAACTCATTTCTTCTAAAATCTATAATATTATAATTATTATCCTATAATATTATGCCTACTCACACTGGGAGCGCTTCTCGATGGTCACTGCTGAGAGCGGCGCTATATAAGTTACAAGCTACATTGCATTATAGGCCTATACCGAGTGGTCCGTCCGAGTGAAATTATAGGCTATATTTAGGTTGTTATATAACTTAGACTGAAACAGATTAAGCTATAAGCTTCGTTTCTGATTGACAACATAAGTTTATATATATTATGCCTAAAGATAGGCTATCAGACAGCGCTGACATAACTGCGCAAAAAATCTCAAGCTGACACATTTTTGAGTGAGAGAATGAGTGGGGTGAACTCTGCTCCACGACCATTTTCACCTTCTCACACTAAAAGTTTCCAACTTATGACGCGCTATCGTTCTATGTGAAATTCTACGAGTAACTTGCATTCATCGATTTCGTATACAGAAAGAAAAACAGCGACACTTACAATGATGCAAGAAAACGTAATTGAATTTATTCCGATTCGTCTGCTGTTGATGATGCTGATCTTATCAAGATACTTCTTCTTCTTCTCCTGTTCTTCTCACTCTTTGACTATCAGCATCAGCATCTTTAACGATCAGCCTCCGCAACCCCATCAACCCTGATTGGATGAAACGGGTGTAGAAGACACGCCCATTGATGGCATCGCGTACCATCGCGTTGGCTGTCAGTAAAACGATGCTACGAGTTGCTAAGAGGCTAGCCGCTAGAGATAGCCTCGGTGTTCCGAGTTTGTATTAAAGTTAGGCTTACGAACCGCTCCCCACGCAACCTACGGTAGGCCTACGTATATATACACCGTTTCCAAGTGACCATCTTTCAAATGAAAGACCCGACACATCGGATGGTGTAGGCCTAAGTGAGGATATTATTTTATTAAGTCACATCTCAGATAATTTTTATTAATTAAATGAACTTGATATTGCTTCACAACTTGTGTTCAATGTGTCCACCACCAGTGCTCACACTTGTTCTCAGTCTCTATAGTCTATACAAATGTAAAGTTCGTGCAACGATGATCTTGTTAATGTGTTCCATCAATTCCAATACGACCATCAATTCTCTTAGTTATGGTATTTCTCCGGTAGCCTACATATAGCTTTCCACACTTGGTAATCTATCGTGCAAAATTCCGGAGATTAAGGGGCTATTGGTTCTTCTCAATATAGAACCAGAACAATAATATTGACGTTGAGGCAATCTCCTTTCATCAACGGCATATATTTCTAAACTCTCGATTTAAGTTCAACTCGTAATTTCTCTCAGCTGTCACTGTTCATCAGAGTAAGAGACAGTGGCAGATACTGACTGTTCGAGGGGGGGCAAAATCTTTGGTCTTGGGACAGGGAAAAATGTTGTCATTGGTCGGCCAAAAAGTTGATGACTTTTTTTAGTCCTCCGGCCGAAAACCGAATGGCGGGTCACGTCCCATGCAATTTTTTAATGGAGGCAACATGCCATGACACCCCTATTTATATTGCTAATTTCAAACCAAATGGGGGCCACGTCCCATGGCATTTTTAAATGCAGGGCCATGACCGGATTGACCCCCCTGGATCCGCTCTTGGTAAGTGGTGATTATAGCTTGAGCTCCATGGCAAGACCATGTTCATGAAGTATTTGAATACACATTAATTTTAGTCTGTCATTGAAGCCTTGGCCATTTTAATGTCTCATAAATTTCAATTTTATTGATTTAATAACAAAATTATGAACCTGAAAATTCTTTATTTGCAACTTCATAATCATCTTGCCAAATGATGTCGCAGTGAGTGCCAGTGACTTGCAGCTACGCCGTTGCATGTTTCTTTTCTAAATGGTAACAACAATGATTGTCTGGCAATATCAAGTTTATTTGATAACAATCATTTGAGATGTGACTTAATCAGATCGTTTTTTGTTACTGTTTGTTGCGTTTTATTTTTATATTCGTTAAAACACATTGTGTGGGATCATTAAAAGTGATATAACTTGTGTTCTGTTTCAAATATTTAGAATTTTAGATGAAATTTGGCTGCTATACGTTGATATGAGTCAATGGCGGATCCAGAACTCTTTCAGGGGTAGGGGCCAAAATGTTAGACCTTGGGGACAGGGGAAAAAATTTCGCCGTTGGTCGCCAAAAAGTTGATGACATGCTCAGGAAAAAAGTACTTGTCGTCCGCCAAAAAAGTTGAAGACCTTTTTAAAGTTTTTTTAGTCATCGGTCTTTGGTTGAGGAAAAAGTGCTTTTCATCCGCCAAAAAAGTTGATGACTTTTTTAGTCCTCCAGTCGGAAAACCGAATGCAGGGCCACGTCCCATACAATTTTCTGAATGGGGAGGGGGGGCAATATTCCATGACACCCGTATTTCTATTGCTAATTTCGAACCAAAAGGGGCCACGTCCCATGGGAATTTTAAATGGGGGACCATGGCCGGATTTCCCCCCTGGATCCACCCCTGATATGAGTTACTTTTAAGCCCGTGAAACTTGATTTGAATTTCTTTCTTTTGGGCCAAGATATTGAAAAAAATCCATAGAGGATCACTTTTTATGGCCCACCCTGTACATGAACAACGACCCTGTTGAAATAGCCCATCAATGCCCATCAGCCGTTTCAAATGCCGTAGGCCTATACCATGAAGTATACCGATTGAATGGTTTTGACATATCGATTTTTATTTTTTAACCCATAATCAAGCAGGCCTAAGCATGTTTGTTGTTTAACCCGTGATCGACCGAGTCGAATGCTATAGGCCTACGATAGACCTAGCTCGGCCGACCAGACAGGTCTTAGGGATAGGCGAACGATGCAGCCGTCTTAGCGGCATTGGGCCCCACGTTTCAGAAGCCCCGCACTGCTGGTCTTACTTTATGAGACCGACTGTTCTCGATCAAATTAGGCTTGACGAGGTTATGTTGCTGTTTTACGACACTGTCAGATCAAGGATGATGGGTCTTCACCTCCTCTTTTCTCCAGGCTTGAGACTGGCACCCCCAAAGTAGGAGAGGGGTGATATGATAATTATGATGAGTAACTCTGGGCGCGGTGGATTTCATCAATTTAAGGTAGCCTATCCATGGATGATGTCGCCACCTTCCGAATGAACTTTAATTATTGTAACTGCCATGGTCTACTGTTGGCGAGTCTGGCGACTCGGTGATTTTGTCTAAACGAAACGGTCGAAACTGGTTTTTTACGATGAAAAGTTGATTTTCGACCTGTCTGATCTTATTTTCAGGAGACAGATGCCGTAGGCCTATTTGTTAAGTAATCATTCAATTGCACGTTGTGGCAGGCTTTTGATGCAATCATATTAATTTTTGTAAAACACCACATTGCTGCTGTGTTAACGAATTTAATATTGGCAGGATGCCCAACGGATTTAATCTTTTATTAGTAGCCTAGCATAAGTAGTTCATAAATAGGGTCTACCGTAGGCCTATATGAATTGGACGAGTTGGATCAGTCAATGATGGGGCAAAACGGACCCTGTGATCGATCTTGCCTCTTTGTGTGAACTAGGCCTAGCCTACTCGTAGGCTATGTTTCGACAATTATTCACCCGATTTAGGTTAATTTTAAACTATTAATTGATAAATCAATAAATTAATTTATTATTATTATTGCTATTTACTGCAATAAAAATAATTATTATTGCGAGGAACCATGCAGGGTCGGATTAAGAAATGTGGGGGCCTTGTTCGGAAAATTTTGTGTGGATCTTCGGCCAAAAATCTGATGACCATTTTACCTTTTTTTAAAGTCGTTTAGTCAAAATTTATACCAATTTTGTCCTCACATTTTTCCTCCCCTCATGTGTGGGGCACCTAAAGTGTGGCCGTGTGGGGCCTCTGTTCGGCCGAACATGTTGAATTTGCTTTAATCCGGCCCTGCGAGGAACATGATTGTTTGAATAAATCATATAAAATGGAAATGATTGTAGGCTAGGCCTTGTCCAGTGTAACTCATGCTCAATTCTCACCATTTTATTTTATAGACGATCAAATTAATTTTTTGAATGCAAATTATAGCCTATTATTCTGCATGTGCATAAAACATGCCATGATGAAAACCTAGCGCGAGGGGCATGATTCATTAGGCCTGCGCAGTGCTCTATCTTGCTTGTATTGACTTTCTTAAATTATAAATATCTTCTTCTTGGGGAGCCCGGTAGCGAATTGGTTAACACGCTGGCATGGATAGCCAGAGGTTTACAACGAGTTCGAGCCTCTTTTGGGTGGACATGCAATGATGCAAACAGCGGAGGAGTTGCAGTGGAGGAGCTGCGCTGTCAAAGCTTTTACGCTAAACGTAGAACGCATTGAAAGGGTTAATATTGTCGTCAATCACTAGGTGTCGCGAGCGTAGTAGTACTATTACATTTTAAAATCTTTGGCTTGGTACGACGCTATACTAGTAACTGCGCCAGGTTATCTTTATTTTTATAAAATAATTTTTGATGATTTTTATCAATTATTAATTATACTTTACTGTGTAAGAATCGTGTGTTGTAATTGCACTCTTCATTTTGATTAGCAATCTTTTGATCCTATGGAGCACGGCGCCTCGGAATCGCCTATAGGCTAATTATTATCGGATTTGGATGCGTACTCGATTCTGTGTAACCGTGTTAATGTTTAACGTGTAAGCAACAATTCCGTATAAGTGCTGCGAAATTAGGTAATAGCAATTTATATTGTCAAGAATTGTCAGCCATTTCAAACTACTCCTGCAATTGTCTTGACCAAATCCCATCCATTGACCGCTGAGCCGATACACCAACAGAACCCTTTGACCCGAACATGTCTGTTGACCTTTTTTACTCATTGGTAAAAAATTTCCCTATTAACATACCAATTTCCCAATATTTGGTGACCTTTTTCTAGTTCTTTTCCCTAAAGTTTCTACTTTTATTTTTGACCACCTACTTTTCTGGAGGAAATGTAGCATGAAGCGTTTTTCGCAAGGCGGGGATGGTATGTATATCCATGGCGGCCATGCGAACAAGTTAACAACAGCTCAAGATTTCTTCTGGGAATGTCATTCCTGGGGAACTTCCATAGACGTCTAGATTAAACACTGATGATTGTGGCCGTGATTTCAAGTTTTGTGGTTACTACATGTCTTCAGTGTTTCGTAAACTATGTACAAAACCACAAAAGGGTATTACAGAGAAGGTTTCGGTGATGAGAATGGAAGCTGTAGAAATTTTGAAGAAGTTCCTTATCCTTAGATATTGACACATCCATATTGTCAACCGATCATGTTACCTCATAACATTTGACAGGTAAAAATCATTAATGGCACATTCTATTTTTAGTATGCAGACTAAAAATTGAATAGGCTATTATTCAGTTGGCAGATCTATAGGATAGGGTGTACGTGATTATTGATCACTCATTCAAGAAGTTTTAGATAGAATTTTAGTTGATAATTACATGAAATTCTTACTGTAAGACAATAATTATTGAAGAAATTTAAAATGTTATATGCTTCTCATAAAAAAGGCATTAAATTTTGTAATATGTCCTATTTAGTTTTTGTGGATCATATAATTCATTTCAATTCATTTGTATCTTTATTTGGCATTAAGAACAGCAAAAATACTTTTATAACCAAATTTGTTGTTGGTAAGAAATGGACTGAAAAACCACACATTACTGTGAGACAGACGTAGATAACTGATTAGTTTCTTATCGATTAGCTACTCGTTTAGACAAACTTCTAATTCTAATTGATTATTAAATTGCAGTGGCTAATTCTAATCATTAACAATTTAACTAGGTAATAAATTAGCTGATCAACTAGACAGACAGTTAACTCAAATTCTAATTGATCAGGCATAAGCTTTTTCTCATTCTAATACTTGTCGATTAGCAAATTTCATTTCTTCACTCTAGTTGATAAGCAATATAACCAGTCACTTAGCTAATTGATTAGACAAACAGCTAATTCTTAATTCTTATTCTAACTAATTAGATATATGAGATTTTGCTCATTCTAATTGCAATCTGTTAGCAATTTTCAGTAGCTAATTCTTCAGTAGCAAACGCTAAATAAATAATAGATGAGCAATTCAATAGTCATGCCTATCTCTGCTTTGGGGCGATGAGTCCTGCATCATTTCATGGCAACGTGCCACTGAATTTTATGAGTTTTGTTCATCTTCATTTACATGCTGAATGCGGTGAATAAATTACATGTTTTCTTACTTACTAACTCTTGGAACACTTCACAATAGTACAAGACAGTCTAAATATTGTAAAGTTTGCAATGTTTTCTGACTCTGCAGAAAATTTAAAGACGGAAGAAGGAAGCAATAATCAGGATAAATATTGGCAGGAGAAACATTGCAGAGGCAATTTTGTCTCAAACTATTTAGATATGGCTACACCGAGATATCATACTACAACCCACATTGGTGAAAAACCATATGAGTGCATTTTATGCAGCAAAGTATATACACAAAAATCTCATTTGAAACGTCATTCAAGAACCCACACTGGTGAGAAACCATACATGTGCAATTTATGCGACAAAGTGTTTTCACAAGAAAATAATTTGAAACTCCAATCAAGAACCCACACTGGTGAAAAACCATACATGTGCAATTTATGCGACAAAGTGTTTTCACAAGAAAATAATTTGAAAAGCCATTCAAGAACCCACACTAGTGAAAAACCATACATGTGCAATTTATGCGACAAAGTGTTTACACGAAAAGGTTCTTTGGAATGCCATTCAAGAACCCACACTGGTGAAAAACCATACAAGTGCAATTTATGCGACAAAGTGTTTTCACAAGAAAATAATTTGAAAACCCATTCAAGAACCCACACTGGTGAAAAACCATACATGTGCAATTTATGCGACAAAGTGTTTACACGAAAAGGTTTTTTGGAATGCCATTCAAGAACCCACACCGGTGAAAAACCATACATGTGCAATTTATGCCGGAAAGGATTTGCGTCTAAATATAGAATGGCATACCATACAAGATCCCACAGTGGAGAAAGTCCAGACACATGGGATTTGTGTGGAACAGCCTTTGTGCAGAAAGGCAGTTTGAATAGTCATAAAAGAAGCCACTTTGGGGAGAAACCTTACATGTGTAATGTTTGTCAAAAACTGTTTCGTGAGAAGTCTCAGCTTACATCTCACACAAGAACTCATTCGGGAGAAAAACCTTTTAAGTGCAATGTATGCTGTAAAGCTTTTGCACATAAAGTTAGTATGAAAACCCATACAAGAACACACAGTGGAGAGAAACCTTACGCATGCAATGATTGCAGCAGTATGTTTGGAGATAGGTCTACACTGAGATATCATGAAAAAACCCACACTGGTGAAAAGCCATACACATGCAATTTGTGTGGCAAAACCTTTGTGCAGAAATGCAATTTTGATAGACATAGAAGAAGCCACAGTGGGGAAAAACCTTACCTGTGCAATATTTGCCCAAAACTGTTTCGTGATAACTTTGAGCTCACATGTCACACAAGAACCCACTCAGGAGAAAGACCTTTCAAGTGCAATCTATGTTGCAAAGCCTTTGCACGTAAGGTTAATCTGAGACAACACACAAGAACCCACAGTGGGGAGAAACCTTACATGTGCAATATTTGCCAAAAACTGTTTCGTGGTAAATATACGCTCACATCTCACACAAGAACTCATTCAGGGAAAAAACCTTATACGTGCAATTTGTGTTACAGATCATTTGCACATAAAGTTACTCTGACAACCCATACAAGAATCCACAGTGGGGAGAAACCTTACATGTGCAATGTTTGCAACAGTCTGTTTAGAAATACGTCTGCACTGAGATATCATTCAAAAACCCACACTGGTGAATAACTATACAACAACCATACAAATGCAATTTGTATTGCAAAGCCTTCATAGAGAAAAGCAGGCTGGAAATCTGTATAAGAACTAACTCTTGAGAAAAGCCTTGTAAATGCAATGTTTGCAAAAAAGTATTATTGGATATCATTCTGTAATTATGGTAAATGGATAATTGGATATAAGACTACACTGAGACACTATGTTTGAACCCATTCTGGAGAAAACCATACTTGTACAATTTATTTTACAATAGATTTTCATGCAAATTTGGTCTGAATATTCATGCAAAAACCGACACTGGAAAAACCAAGCAAGTGCAATATAATGTAGAAGACCATTCACACAGAAAGCTAACTGGAAAGCCATGCAAGAACCCATTGCAGGATTTAAACCTTACATTTGGATTTTCGTCTACATATAGTATTTGTAATAAGTCTATACGTTGTAATATACTATAGAACCAATGCTAGTATGAACCATGCAGAACAATATTATGTAATAATCCATCTGGAAATAATAGCAGTCTGAAGATACATTGGTCAAGAAACCATGTCTTGTTTTACATATTTCATGATTTTCATAGGCCCATTGTATTCGGGAGATTAATCGATTATTATTTTTGCATCAATTCCAGACCTTATAAAAAAATACCCGAAGTCGCGTCATACCAGCATTGCCTGGACTGATACCTGGATAATGGACATGCACCATGCGTCCATTATATCCGGATTAGCCTACCTATTATTGTCTTGATGCTAATTCAGCATAATAGCATGCTGTCGCTTGCTGCCCGATGCCATGCAGTGGGGCCAAGACGAAGCAATTTTCTTAAGTGTAGTCTTTTGTTTGCAAGACTGCATTGAAAAGACAGGAAAATCGATCATGCATCACCGAGTGGCACTGATGGTTCCGCTCTAAAAGACCTTCCGTTGACCAGCTCCCTGCGTTCTCGACTCACTGAAACGGAACAGCACAGAAAGCAGCATAGAAATTGACTTCCGGTTAGCACGTGGCTTATCCACGGGCGAACTATTTCCATAATGGAGCAAATCATTAGCGCAATTAGCAACACAAGCAATATATATATATATATATATATATAATGTAGGTAGTACTACCAGCTTAGGACAAGTCACACTACACTAGCTGCACGCAACATCCTTATTGTGACTCGCTGAATAGGTATGAAACGACAAAACTGCACACAGTGGAGTCAGAAATATGCATTTCTGAAATTAATAATAATATAATACCAAGTACCAACTGATAATTTATTAGCACTGACCAAACAATAAACCTTACCCATGATGTTATTCCATCCGATTCAACAGTCCCTTCTATAGATATGGTTTGCTTTACGGCTGTGCGTAGCACGCAATCATCACCAACCGGTGCAGCATAATTATTTATAGTGACATCGAGCTAGAGTTCTGACGCTCCTTAATAGATCTTAATTTTGGCGGTGAAATTGGAAAATTTTCACAAGATTTCGACCAGATGACTAAAAAAGAGGTCATCAGAAATGTTGGCGGTGAAAATGGACAATTTTCACAAGATTTCGGCCAGATGACAAAAAAAAGGTCATCAGATATTTTGGCGGTGAAAATGGAAAATTTTCACAATATTTCGACCAGATGACAAAAAGGTGATCAGAAGAAATTTTGGCGGTGAAAATGGAAAATTCAGCCCCCCAAACTGAAATCCTGGCGCCGCCACTGCAGCTGAGATGTTCTATTAAGGTCAATTGATTATACTATGAGGTCGATCAAGATAACCACCTCGACTCAATTGAGGCAATTCTCCATGGGTTAATTGAGATATTCTCTTGAGGAAATTAAGATATTCTCTCCCCCCCAATTGATGTGTTAACCGGACTATACAATAATTGGCCGTAGGTCTATAGTGGAAACGCTGACATGGAGACACTGCAGTATACATCGGTTTACAAACCTTGATATAGAAATTCAATACTTCTCGGATTTTTTATATGCTGCTCTGATTGGGCCTTATGTAGGCCTATAGTGTCATTCAGGGCATTCGAAAACAGGTGCCTTGATGCGAGTGGAAATCTTACTATGACCGACGACCATAGGCGGAGACCTGGTCCGAACTTTGGGGGGGGACGGACGAGCGGCCGAAGGACGATCGCTTAATTAAGCGCGAAGCCTAAAAAAAGGTGTTTTGACGACTAAAAAAGGTGTCCAGACATTTTGACGACTAATTAGAGGCGCATTATAACTGTTTTTACACATAGTAATTTTTACAATACAATAATAAAAGAGTTCAGAAATTTTGAAATATAAAAAAGATGTCTTTAGAATTTTTTTCGACTAAAAAAGGTGTCCACAGATTTTGATGACTAATAAAAAGTCTTCAGAAATTTTGAAATATAAAAAAAGATGTCTTTAGAATTTGTTATGACTAAAAAAGGTGTCCAGATATTTTGATGACTAATAAAAAGTCTTCAGAATTTTTGACATCTAAAAAAAATGTCTTTAGAATTTTTTCGGACTAAAAAAGGTGTCCAGAAATCTTGATGACTAGTAAACAGTCTTCGTCGCAACCGACCGTGCGGAGTGGAGAAGTCCTCGCACGATGTTCCGAAAGGAATGAAAGGAACTGAGAGAGAGCAAAAAAGTCTTCATAAACTTTGACGACTAAAAAGAGTGTCTTCAGAAATTTTGCCAACTAAAAAAGTTGTATTCTTATATGTTGACAGCTAAAAAAGGTGTCTTATGAAATTTTGACAACAAAAAGGCTTCTTCAGAAATTTTGAAGACGAGAAAGAGTGTCTTCAATAATTTTGACGACTATAAAATCGTGTCTTCAGAAATTTTACGATTAAAAAAGGTGTCTAGAAATTATGACGACTAAAAAAGGTCTCCTAAAAAATTTTGACGACTAAAAAAGGTGAAAAGGTGTCTCCAGTAATTGAGACAATTAAAAAAGGTGTTTTCAGAAATTTGGACGACTACAAAATGGTCGTCAGAAATTCTACGCCAAAGGAATCCCCTCCACCCAACTCAAATCCAGGCTACGGCCTTGTGGGGGAAGATGGGATGGATTTGATGGAAGTGGGAGAGCGAATCGAAAATTAGATGGTTTCAATTATTATAATATTAATTGGTTGTAATTGACTTATAGATCTGAATTAAACCGATCTTATCTTGTAGAATCCACACTGGCTAAGTTGAAATTAAACTCAATTCATGATTAGATCGAGAGGTTTTTTCAAAGATTCGTTCGATGTTTTATAATACGTTGATGGGTAAAATCAAATTATTTGAATTCTGTATATTTACTATAATTATAAAGCTTTTATGAAGAAAGAATTTAAGGGTGTCCAAGTAAGTTGTTTTCAAAAAGGGACCATGTATCCCGGTTCTGTTATGGCATCGCTCTTATGCGTTGAACAGATTTTTTAGTAATTTGTTCGAAAATCTCCTTCTAACATTGTAACGTCGTCAGTCGCCTGCAGTGTGTTCATCAAGTGTCCATGTTCTGACACTTAACGATTGGGGGGGACAAATGCATGGACCGTCCCCCCACCACATTCTTTGGGGGGACCGTCCCCCCTAGGTCTCCGCCAGTGCCGACGACAATACAGTGTGCATTGGTCCTATATAATTTATTATAGGACCTTGAGACTTGATAGCATAGGCGTAGGAGACGGGGGTCCAGGGGGGGCAAATGCCCCCCAAATTTCGGGCAAGTCTGATTTTTCGGGCAAGCAGGCCCGGAAAAATAAAAAGTTTTAAAATTTGATTACTTTTTAAAATTTTTCCGGGTCTTATTGCCCGAAAAATCAGACTTGCCCGAACAAAAAAAGGTCGTCAGACCTTTCGGGCAAAAAGTAACGGGTAATTTCAGCAGATTTCGGCTGGATGACTAAAAAAAGGTCGTAAAAATTTTCGGGCAAACGTAACGGATTTTTTAAAAAAGATTTCGGCCGGATGACAAAAAAATTTTCGGGCAAAAGTCTAACTTTTGCCCCCCCAGCGCTGAAATGTCCCCTACGCCTATGCTTGATAGGTTTTGACTGTAATTTATGTGAAGATGTCATGCAAGTCGGTCGGTGATGCATTTAAAACTGTATAGACTATAGACAATGCAGCGTGTGCAATCGAAACGTTGCAGACATCCAGACTATATATAGCATTTAATATGTCATATACAAAAACACACAGATGCACACACACGCACACGCACGCATACACGCTCGCACACATGCGCGCGCACACGATCACACACACACAGACACACGCGCGCACAGAAACACAAACAAGCACACATGTACGTATACACAAAAACACACGTATAGCATTTAAGCTAAAAAAATTATATTTTTTGCAGTGCATGCATGACATGCATGTATATAACATACATGTATATGATACAAATGATTTATGGCTGGCACCTGTGGCACTGCGGACGGACGACATCAGTTACGTAGGCTATATAGTTTCGCGGAAACTAAGGAGTCACATAATAATTGTTATGTATAAGATGAGGTCCTGTGCACCGAGTGTGTACTCGAAGGTCACGGTGTACCTCTGGCGAGACTGCACGGTCGAAGGTCGATTTTAACCCAACAATGTCATGACGTATACATCGACTATATCGATTTGTTTACGCTGCAAAGCACCTGCGTACAAGCTGGTTCCCGCGACTCAGCCTATAGGTCCTACTCTTGGTGCCGTTGAAATCCCGAGATCATAATTATATTACGAGCTTGACGACTCATTTCGAGTATACGATGGACCCATGCCGAAAGCTGAACGGTCTGGTTACTAACACACAAACGATTACAGGTCACATGTGGTAGAAATCGGATATGTCTTTAATGTATGCGTCTATACATTATGGGTTCGAGCTTTACGCGCTGCATGAAAGTGCTCGTGAATAAGCTGGTGCCCTGCGCTTGGCTTTCTAGTGGCGCTCTATAGAAATTTAGATAATACGATTACGACTACAAAAGTATGCATGGCATAACATGGACTGAATGATGCAGAAGCACAATATTGTTATATATAGGCTCGCGGTTAGCGGTCTATATGATAGACTACTCAAAAGTGTGAACTTTGGAGTAGAATAAACTTGCAAGATTGAAAAATAGCTTGTAATTATTACAGCCTAAGGAAATAATATTCCGAATGTCAGTTTCTATTTATTGTCTCTCGTTTCAAGCTTTCGAAGTTTAGAGCATTCATGCAGGCCCATTTATGCGAAAAGTGCTTTTCAAAAACTATTTAATTTATTTAAACAATTATTTTTCAAGTCCTTTTGAAAATACAAGGAAAATACCCAAAGAAAACCATTTTTATTTTGTATTTTGTATAATTTTTCCCGTTGAAGTATTATAACATCTTCCATAGCACAGTTTAATTGCGGCTCAAACACAAGGGGTTGAATGAAGGGAACCAACCGATATAGGCCTAGTATTGGAACCAAGTTGCAACCTGATCAATAAACAGTTCACAGATAATTCAGCAGCCTAATAATAATTGGTTTTCGCAAGCAAAATTTACATTGGTTCCTTCCAATAAGTTAGACTCGAGTGAACAGATGGTCGTATATATGGTAGGCTATACTGTACAGAAAGTGATGCGCAGACCGTGCATGCGTGCACTTGTGTATTTACGATTATGCACGGTCACCTATGTGAAGGTCATGAGTTCACATGGGCGCCCGCGGAAATTGTGTCTGTTCTGTTCTTCAGCCATCCTCGCAGCAACTTGCCAGCAAGGGTTGACCGCATCTATCCTTCTCCATTCCTGTCGATCCTCTGTGCTCCTCGTGATCTGCTCCATCGTCATTCCATGCAGTCCAGGCTCGAATGTTATCCATCCATGTCATATTAGGTCTGCCTCTACTTCGCCCACCCGGTACCGTGCCCTGCATCAGATCTTTTTCTATAGGCTACAACCTCCTTTTTCCCTAATTATACGACCATATGAAATTGTGTACGCGGTGCAAAACAACGGTCGCTGGTGAATGTTTCAGCAAGACCTTGACAGATGCAAAGCAGGACAAATTAAGGACATGGGTATTGTTTGTTCACATAGGTCTCCAACAGCAAATTTGTCAGTTTCATTTTGTGTATAATTATAGCCTATATCATGCGCAGGAAATAGACGAACCATATAGCATGGCCATGCAATAAGGAGGGAATTAGAGTAGAAGTCTATATCTGGGAATTACAGAAAAAATGCATGAACCATTGAGGTAGAGGTTAATTAAGGTTAAGTTTCTTCATTGAGTACTTAAGTGCGAAGAAAATTTGTTTAGAACAAAAACGTAGCATCTAAAAAAATAAATAGGTGACAGCTTTCCAGGGGTGGATACAAGTACGTGCCCCTCCTGCCCCTATGAGCGGGTGCCCATGTAAGTTTAAATACACCTCCAGTCGAACCTCTTGAACTTTTTTTGTGCAACAGAAGGCCCCAAGCAATCGATGGGCTCCAGGTTCGGATCGAGACAACCCCCCCAACCCCCCTCCCACCCCAATAAGTGAACAGTTTGGCTGATGTCAGAAATAAATGAAGAGAATAACGTGCACCAATGACGGCTTTCCTGGGAGCCAACAACACCTGGGATCCCACGGTCATTTAAATGTCAGCGAGGAATGACGCAAGTCACAAAAGCGTCGAACAGCGGCGCTTACATCACTAGCTTATAGCTTATAACACCATTCAGTCTTTACATAACGATCATCAGTCAGTCAGTGTCTTAACATCATCGAAAAAGCATTTGACCACCAATATCTCCTATATTTAATTATATAAATGCGTTATTATAGTGTCTTCACATCACACCTAATTATATGCCTTACTATTATCGCAGCGACGGGAGTGTATTGACTGATATTTTGTTCTGTCAGGATATAATTATAGGTACGCCGCCTATAATCATTCGTGATTGCGCATGCGTATGAACAGGTGTGTAGGCCTACGCCGTTCGTGTGTGTGTGTGTGTGTGTGTGTGTGTGTGTGCGTGTGTTTGTGTGTCTGTGTGTGTGTCTGTGTGAGTTCAACATTGAGATAATAACAAATCATCATTGCATAATGACTGTTCGTAGAAGGCGTGGTCATTGACTGCCAATCAACGACAAAGCAAAGCATTTCGGGGTAAAGACCCCCCCCATCACAGTCCGCAATAAAAGCGCGCGTTCGAGCTAGCAGACGACACAGAGGCACGTGATCGCAGAAGAACAACGGCGCGGAAGATTAAGCAGCTTGCACCACCGTGCATAGGAAGACGCAGACCGAACATTAATAATATTGACTTCGAAGTCTTTATGTGCAATCCAGAAGTGCGAAAGATGGCCAGGACAGCTACTGCAGCAGGCAGGGTGACGAGAAAGTACTGGAGAACTAGCGTGAGACAAGCTGAATACAGAAGACTGAAAGCTATTCTGCCATCTGTCGCAGAACGAAAAAGCGTATCCAAGGTAAACATTGTATTCTAAATTCTCTAATGGAATGGTACACATTTAGGTGTAGGCCTAGTAGCCTACAAGCCCTACATAATGTACATGGCTTCAACGACGAGGGCCCAAAATCTTCGCTATGTATTGTGTGCGTCTTCATTAACTGACACATTTTCAAACTTATTCGCTCATCGTGTACTTTCAAGTTCCAGCTACGCAAATGTCTGCTATTTTGAATACTGGTATGCAATAGCCATTTAACTCATTTTATAAATAAGGGTATTTGAATGTGCTATTATTACTTTTTGAATAAGGACTGTAAAAGGACATTTGAATGTGCTATTATTACTTTACAGATAAGGTAATTCGAATGAGCTATTGACGCATAATGAGTAAGAGCATTTGCATGTGTAAAGTGTAAACTGCATGCATGTGTTCGGATTTATTTCATATTTGTAAGATTTGTTTAAAGATAAATTTCTCTTTCTTAACAAACGTCCAATTGCATTTAGCGTCAGTTAAGTTGAAGCATATTTTTGTTCTATTATTTAAAAAATTAATAAAAGAAATAAAATATATGAAATTGGTTGTGATTGAAGTTGACAGTCGTCGAAGAAGCAATCAAGTACATCGATGAACTGCACGCTGCTCTCATCGATCGATTCATCTTCCGTTCAGGTGACACGACGACCACTTTTCCAGTTTTTCATAGGCCTAACAAATTATTAACAATTCGCTTGTATACGTGTTTAGACTTTTCTGATAGCAACTATGGGCCTACTGTTGTTTTTATGACGAAAGCATGCGACCAAAAGCCACATGAACCCGGATAAAAGCATCATAATAATTATAGCCTAATTATGATGTGAACGAATAATATGATAATAATAAAAACGCGTTCAACGACCATGCACTATATATGCATGGAGAAACCGATGTTTGTTTATTGCGCTGATTATACGAAAGACGAAGCCAGTTACTCAGATATGCGTGAACTTATCCAGCGTTTTTATATATACGGCCCCACTGCATGCAGTCCACATGCAGAATCGTATAGGCTACACTCTCAACCGCTGGAATGTGAAGTAGGCCTAAGCTTACATTGCGGCTGCGATAAATCCAGAAGACCAGAACACATTTTATATATAGTTGATCTGACTAATTAAGCTAAGTTTCTTGTTTGCAGGGCAAAACAAGATTTCGCAGAAAACATCAACAGAGGTCAACCAAAGGCCGTCTTTCCTTGAAGCGCTTCTCCTTCTCCAGTCCCAACCAAGTACAATTGTCCCCATCACTGAAGAAACGGCGCCAATTCCGCTCCTTCCAGAATCGCCTGGAGAGACTAATTCCGATCACCTGGAGGATTCCACGTCTACAAATCTAACGGAAAATGGACTTTCCGGATCCGAATTGAACAGAACTCGCTTTCCACTGGCAAACATTCAGGACAACGGCTATCATTCCACCTGAGGACTAATTTATATCGGATATAATTTATCTGACAATTATTTTTGCTAGTCATTTTCATGTTTATTTTTTCACCGGAACCGTTAGAATCGATTAATTGTGATTCTATATCAGCCTAAATACTACTTGTATATTATAATTTCTTGACGATGTCATTTGATGCTGATGTTGATGCTGATGATGATGCTGATGATGCTGATGATGCTGATGATGATGATGATGATGACGATGACGATGGCGATAACGACGACGACGACGACGATGATGATGATGATGACGACGATGATGCATGATGAGTTCTCTGCTCGAAGGCAGTTTCATTGGCTTTTACCCCCTGGGAATATTAATAGGCTAGTAGTGCTATTTTTTATAAACTACAATTCACAATTGATCGTATACCGACGGCATAAACCTTAATCAATCCAGTACCCATAAAAATGTCAGTAGGCCTATACACAGCCACGCAAACTTAGCATTTTGAAGACCTGTCAATCTGCTTTCTAAAAAATCATAAATTATTCTCAATTCTCCCAGTGAGACATTTGCAGCATAATAATTATATTATTGAAACGCATTTCAAGACACCGATAACCATTGCCGTTCATTGGCAATACATCGATCAAAGCGAAAACTTTTGATCGGTCGACAGAGGGCGATGCAACTTAACCGGAAACTGCAGCAGCCAGGACAGGATATACGAAAAGGAATAAAGACAAAGACCATGAGCGAAAGATAGATGGACTCAGACCGACGGTAAAGAGGCAGACAAATGGGCGTACAGGCAATAATGGAGAGAGGCGAAAGAGACAGACAGACAGACAGACAGACAGACAGACAGACAGACAGACAGACAGACAGACAGACAGACAGACAGAGACAAGCACAGAAGCAGAGAGATCGACGCAGAGAAAGAAAGGGACAGGGATATCTTATGATGTGACAAAGGGAAGGCATGCAGAAGATGAGAAAAAGCCCAGAAGGCGAGAGAGCAGTATAGAGAAGAGCAGACGGTACATGATGACGACGACGACGACGACGACGACGACGTTAATGAACGAAAATAATGAAGCCAGAGAAAGACGCTGAAGCACAGAGGAGGAGGATGGGAGGATGAGGAGGAGGAGGATGCGCGTCGATCCTGTTTCATCCCTGAGTCTTCCTTCCCTCCGTCACCGCTGCAGCCAAGTCGTCTTCATCATCGTCGACGGAAGAGCACGCCCCCCCCCCCCACGCCCCCCCCACTCCCACCCCCGTCGCGCGATGCGGAGTCATGTAGGCACACGTCGCTCCCTCCTAGTCCTAGGCGGTCGTCGTCCACAGTGACTGACGCCAGCAGATCAATTATACGCCTCTAATTAAACTACAAGTTTAAGCCGGGTTTATCCGTTGGCAAGGCAACCAGGTGACACCTGCGAAACGGCGGCACTTATAATGACGCACGTGCGCGCGCCGATTTCCGGTGGCACGATCGACGACGCACTGACAGACGCACGGACGCACGGACGGGCGAAAAGCCCGGATTGAATTTCGCTGTCATTGTTTGTTCGCTGAAAGAAGACAGTTCTGAGGCAGCGGCATTATCCGGATTGCATTCGTAATATTATTGTACAGAGAGATTACTTTGTGATTTTAATTCAACATTGTTATAGCGCTGCTACAATGCAATCTTATCCAAATAGAGCCTTAGCTGGGGGCTATCAGCCATCATTATATTAATGCGGAGATCAAAGAAGTAGAGTAGATTTTAAAAAAAGTCGCGCGACATAAACAATTAGACGTGTTAACCCTTTAACGACCAGGTCGTTAGTTAACGGGTTAAAAGAGAAATTATTATTAATGCTGTCTGCCACAGATCAGAATTATTTCACCTGCTTACTTTCGTCCTTGAGTCGATCGATGCATATATATATATATATATATATATATATATATATATATATGCGCGCTGCATCCTTAAAATGAACGGAATGGACTTCATGCAGAATCTTATGATTATTTTACTTTTCTGTTTATTTATCAAGCAGGTCTCAATCGTAATTAAGCGTTCTCTATACATGTAAATGCTAATTAAATAGAACTAGGAACACGCATTCGCCAAACAGCACACAGTGACATTGATCAGAAGATGTTATTATAAGCCTAGGCCTATATAGGCCTATGATCGCACTGCATCATCTGCATGGATGGTTTCGTTTTTAAATTTTGAATTTTAGGCTACTGGCAGTCACAATTACTATGATGGGTCCATGTTTCGTATTCCCTATTTTCTTCATCTGCCTCATGATCAAATAAAATTGCAGCACATAATTATATACATGGATTGGTCATGCTAAAATGCCTTTTAAAATAACAGATCTAACTTATAAGCGTATTGCTCTGCCTGGTAAATTGAAATCATGCAGCTTACCTTCATATAGGCTATAGGTCCAGGTCCAGGGTGGGCAACGTACGGCCCGCGGACCCGGTCTTACCTCTTGGAGCCTTGACACTGATTCTCGATTACGTCTTTATAATTATATTATCATTGCACTTGGGAACTTGCATCCGTTCTATACATGTTTTAATAGAGCACAGATAATTATGTAGTAACAATCAGTAATAAGAAGTCAATGTAATAGAGACATAATATTATATCAGCCTAGCAGCAAAGCTTCATGAACAAAATATTTAATGACGTAACAATAGAGTTTGCAGAGCCAAAAAATGTCTTCGCAAAAAAGGCATAGGCCTACTTACCGCATCATCTAATAAACACCAACACGTCACTATAGACCTACATAGCTGATGACGTTACAATAGGAGATATTGTCATGTATACTATACTGTGAAGTCGATCGTAAGCTCATGATGCTATTATTATATCGTAGCTGCAAAAAGCATAAAGTATAAAGAAAGCTGGTGACGCAACAAAATCGGAGTAGGCCTCGTCGTCATAGTGAAACGTTCATAGAAAATAGGGCCTACCTTAGGCCTATTAATTGTTTAGCATCATTATGTTCGATTTGCCCTTAGACAAAAATTGGTCACGTAATTATAGTGTTGGTAGAACAAACAGAATGTCGTCACAATGTATACTATTCACCATTGCATGGATTTTAGCGTTGGTCGCACAGTAAGGTGTATCTTGGATTGACGAATAAAAATCTGATTGATATAAATAAGTCGGTCGTGTATTTATTTGAATATAAGGCCTATGATTAATTTGCGATTGTATATGCTTATATTGCTTGTATGCTATGTTCTTATTTATTGTTCACGCAATGCGTGTGCAGCGGCTCAAATAAAGTATATACTTACTTGCTTACTTTATCCTTATCTGAAATTAGAACGCTATCGCTTCTATTTACTGTCTTTAGATGACCCATAAAAGTCACGTGAGAGTTGGCATGACAGTACTTCCGGATTTTTTGTTTAGACATGGCAGTGGTTGATGTGTTGTCGATGTAAAATGACATTTCTAACTCTTCTGCCTTGGATCTTTGCTAATTTTCTGCAATACTCACACATTTGCAGGCTTGTTAGTGCTTTACATTTGGTTGTTTTCATTCATTGCTTTAATTACGGGAGAATGACGTGCTAATCTAGATAACGCCCTACAGAGTGCGCCCAAACATGTACAGTGTTATAGGCTACTTGACATGCAGGTTGCTCTTAATAATTATCGTATCATAAACTGATAATCGATTGTATATCTTTAGCGATAGACACGTTGTTGACATTTTTATTGAACAATGAGTGGGCTTAACGATCTCTGTCAATGAAGTCGTGCCTTGTATAGATGTCTGTTGAGGTGTCAAGCGGTTGATTGTAAATGACGAAGCAACATTCCTACGCTTTTGAGTTAGCATTGATTGGTTACCCAGTTCACTCTCGCTATGGCTATGTGAGTTGAGAAATGGAACTTATTTTAATGTTTAATTTTACACTGAATTGTTTTGCTGAACATAATTCGGTTAATTCGTAAATTCGGTTAGTCTCCGAACTTTATAGTCAATGAAACTGTTCAAACATAGAAATGAATGTTAGAAGAACACTAGTCCATTATATCACTGTAGTGCTAGACAATTTGAAGTGATTGCAGGTTCTTGTTACATATGCTACACGTTTCCAAAGGTTTCATTTTCCTTATGGTTTTCATGTTGTTTACACTTTATTTAATTAATATTACTATGTTCCATATTTTTTCATGACTAATCACTTTAATCATAATCGTATTTGTCAAAGTTAAATGTTTTTTGTTGTCCATCTTGAAATAAAATCTTGCCTTTTTTCAACTTCTTTGTAGGCCTATGTTATGGACTATTTGAAGCATCAATATGATTGGTTGAATTTGCCAAAAAAGCAACCTGTTGGTTGTTTCTGATGCTAGCGACATTTCATGTTATGGTTTGCATCATGGAAGTTGGCAACATCTACATAGATTCAGTAAAGTCGGACCAGTCAGAAATCGTAATAGAGGAAATTGAGATAAACACCGACTCAAATTTTCTGCAGGATAAAGCTGACGAGGAATACGTTTTGCAAATAAATGTGGTGTCTCCAAATTGCCAGCACTTGTCAGCATCAGAGTTGCAGAAGGTTGATGTGAATAACTGCACAGAGAGCAATAGAATTAATTTGTGGCACAAACAATTATCAGAGTCAATGATGCAGAGCTCTGCTGTGCAGACTGGTGAGAAATTTCCTTTCGAAGCTTTGGATTTGTCTAATTCTTCCTCACTCCTGGCTGGGAATTCGATCAAGAAAGTTCTAGTTTTAAAGCCAAACGATGATTCGAAGGCCATTACTGCAAAAGCCGTGGACGAAATCATGGCTTCTCTGTATCAGAGAGCTGCCAACGAGACAGCAAAGAGTGCACAAGAAGAGACTATTGTTGAAATAATCAGCATCAAGACAGGAGGTGGACAAAAACCAAAGGAGCTGCTGAACAAAGCAGCTAATCAACACCAGTTGCCAAATCAGAAAACAGCGCCAAAATCACGAGAGCCGATCATCCTGGGAGAAAGTTTACGTCGAGAACTTGATTCTCCAGCGTATCGTTTACCGTACTCAAAATTTCGAACACCAAGTCCTGTTGGTAGAGGCGAGCAGTTGCAGATTGGCACAATGGACTTAGAAAATGTGAGTGCAGACTGCTATTTCAATTCTCAGGTGTTGTCAGTGAAACTCGCTTCACCTGATCGAAGTGAGCTTAAGTCTGTGGAAAATCACATCGTACGCTCGAAGAACAGCGTGGATCGCATTGCAAGGGAGTGCAGCAGCAGTTCATACATTTCTAGGAGAATGGCAAAGGAAAGAGAAAAGCTTGGGCATGACAGAGGCAACAGTATTACGTACAAGACGTTTCCAGAGCAAGTGAAAAAAGGTAAAGACTATTTTTCTATCTTTGGCCTAAAGTCGATTTATACTGAAACATTTTGTGGTTCTATGACATCTTGCGACCGACATAATAATTATCGAGGTGCATAGTTCCCGTGTTTTTCAATAACACTGAGAATCAATCAAGTTCTTGTGTTTGTCATAACATTGAGAATCAGTTAATTTCCAAAGTGATGTGTAAATGCAAAGTGCACTGTATCAGATTATAATTATTCATGAACACTATGTCTTTCAGTGACTTACACATCAAGAATTTTGAATACTTTGTAACCCTTTGTTACTAAGTATTCAAGCAGAGCCTATGATATTACAAGCAAATAGGCAGTGCTTACACATCTGCTTAATATTATGCAAAAATTATTTGCAGCAATTCCTACATTTTTGCAATATCTCTAAGCTTTTGACTGATTCTTGCACATGAGTAAAAAAGTCGTGTGAAAGTAATGATTCTCTTAGCATAGTGTGTCATGGGAAGTCATTTAATACCCTTTTCTCTGTCATAAGCGGACTAGTAGCAACTAAAGCAAATATCATAGACTTGGGACCCAGCTCATCACAGTGCTCACTAACTTTTGCATCCCAGCTGGAATTTCTACATAATTTTACCTTTTTAACTATATATTATATATTTGATTATCAGCAAAGGAGTAGTTTAGTTGTAAGTGCAAACCGGTCTTGATGTGCTTATAATATTAAACAGATAAGGAAATCATCTTCTAGGATGGGGTATTTGATACAACCTTTAAGCAAAATATCAAATGATTTTGCTGCAATTACAGAATTTATTTGCTTATGTTTTTTGGTACAGATGTTGACCAGACACAGCAACCAGTTAACTTGTGTAATTCAAACAATGTGATGTCAGGAACATTGCAACCATCGTACCTTGTCAAGAACCAGTTATTTCCATACAAGGTATGGGCAGCTGTTCCATGGTGACATGAGCAATCTCAATCTCATATCAAACATGCTTGTTTACTAGTATGCAGTATTAGTATTCACGCCCTTTTTTGTATTATTGGTGCTTAATATTTACAGAGAGCTACTTCAACTTGTTTGTGACTAGCCTGTCAGTAATCATTACACTTCAATGTATCTTCTTATTCTTCTTTCTGTACATTGACTTATCCATCACCATTTGTGTCGTTCACATGACTTTCTTGTAGTGTTAAATGAATTCCTGAAAATTTGGAGACCAGCTTATTCACTGGCGCTGTAATTATCAAACCATGTCTGCAATAGCCAGGCTGCTCTGTTTGTTTTGATGCCAGATCAAAATCCAGGGAGGTCAGTTCAGGAAGACAGCATGGTGATATGGTGGTAATCAGTGATGAAGGTGGTCATAGTGATATGGTGGTACTCAATGATGAAGGTGGTCATATGGTGGCACAATTTTCATCCTGTGCTACCAGACTCAGTCTTTTAACAACCAGTTTACACCAGTCTCTGACATTGATATCTATACAGAAATATGTGTATGCATATAACCTACAGTGTAAATTAGTGTATATGCACTTGTGTATATGTTATAGATTTGTATGTCTATCTATTCACATGTATATAATTATGTATACATGTAGATGTGCATGTGGAAATTTACTATGTGGATTATTTTGCTGTGAATCAACTTCCTGATCTACTTCTTTGATGTCAGCTCATAACTGGCCAATACAGAGCTCTTTCATTAAGATATTAATAGTAAAGATCTACAAAGTATAATAGAAGGAGTTTAATTATTATTTTCAAAATCGCAACTTGCTTTTTTATTTAAGTATTCAGGTCAGTATCCTGACCATATTTCATGTGAACATAATGCATCATTGTCTTTAGATCACAATAACTCTGTCTGCTTTTGCAACAGTTTAAAGAGCACGACAAAGAAAGAGACAAGCGTCCACCATATTCGTATGTCCAGCTCATCCAGATGGCGCTAGGTTCCAAGGCTGACCGAAGAATGACCCTTCGTGAGATTTACGATTGGGTCGAAAACCGGTTTTCATACTATAAATACCACAAGAATCCAGGATGGAAGGTTTGTCTGTTTACATATTTAATGAACCAATAAAATCACGTTTCATGATGCCAAGAGTGTGCCATTAATTAAAGGTAATCATGAATGATGATTTCAAAAGTGCTGTTTAATGTGCATTGTATCAGATTTCTTGTGTGTGCTACATCATATCAAAGGTTGAGAACTACCATAAATACCATAGACATTTGAAGCCCAAACATCTGCCCAAAGAGTATCATATAGTCATTTACCTGAACCTAGGCAAAGCAGCAAGGTGATTATTTCAAGCACATTAAGTTTTATTTAGTAACAGCTTCATGGCAGAATACACAGTGGCGTGTTCAATATTGTTTAGCATACATGGGCTGTACTTTGCCAAACGTTTGAGACCTCTAACCTTAAGAAGTACAAGAAAGGCAGACCAAAGAGAGAGAGAGTGAGGTGAAGACAAAGAGCAGCTTTTGTTTGTTCAATTTAGGTTGAAAATAATCCGAAAGTTTTAGTACAATGCATGTAAAGGGATTTTGATGAACATGTACTTAAGAACATACTTAAGAACATACTTAAGAAATTATATTTTTCTTCAATTTATGTCTATTTAGTTTACTGCACTCTCATCTGAACTTTAACTTATCCTACAGATTTAATAAAACTACAGATCTTGCAAAAGGTAGTACGTTTGATCACCAATTTCGTCAAAATATTTGTTGAACTCTCTGGTACTTAAGTAATTTTTTGCTGGTCATCGTAATTTTTAGAACTCTATCCGACATAGCTTATCGCTCAGTGATATCTTTATACGAAAGAAAACTGGACATAATGGACGGTCAGGCAGTGCATACTGGACACTCGACTTAACCAAGATGTCGGACAAACAGGATGGGTGTGCCTCTGTGAAGTGGAACAATGGGGACAGTTGTGTACGAAGAATGTCTCAGACAGACGGACAAGGTATTTTTTAACATAGTTATTAAATTCTGTTCTGATCCAAACAGCAAAACCATAGTGCTCACACTGCTCAGTTAATAAATATTAGCTAGCAAATATGATGTTTAACTAAAATAAATAGTAGCCAATGGTAAAATACATGTGTCATAGATGAATTCTGCTAAATAGCTTTTGTAATGGGGAAGGGAGAGACGCTTATTTGTACATACGCATAGGGGGTCAACAAAATCTACGGGTTCATACGGAGGGGGTTGAAAATACGATTTTTGCATATGTCATAATTATATGGATAGCGCCAGTGCTTTCTGTTTGATATTGAGTGCTTTCTTTTTTGTTAAGTTTGTTTTATTTCTTTTATTACTAAGTTCCTAAAAAAAATTATCTATAGTCAGTGTACTGGGTAATAGCTTTAATGGAATTTTGAGCGATCTACGTAAAAGTTGCAGCATTTTTGATTGAGGGTATTTATACTCTCAAAGAATATCAATCATGCTATTTTCTCCATACTTCATGAATATTTATTGACCTGAGTTTAGCCTGAGCCATTCTTAAGTCAAACAATCAGGTTTCTGATGGTATTTTGATGTTGCAACATGTAACGGCTGCTAGGATGTCGTAATCAGAATTTTCGGCTGAAGTAAGGCTTTTGCGTGAATATTAAACATCTGTATATACAGTGGATTCATTTATCTGTAGGTACATTTCGAGTGTCTGCTTCAGATTCTACTGAAGTAACAGTAGGGTCGTTCTTGCAACCTACTTCATCGGTTACATCAACTGGACTTGAATTTTCATTGCAAAATGGTAAATACCTAAATAGTTCAAGTTATTACAGAAATGATGAACACTGGATTCTAAAGCAACAATAAAATCTTATCAACCTCTTCGCTGGGGATTAAATCAGGGTAACAAGCCAATCATCCCCTGGGCAATTACCACAGTCAGCTCCTGCCCAGCGACTTATAATCCATTGTAAAGAACTCCCAGACAATAGCAACCAGTTTAAGAAAGGATTGCACTTACATCCTGACTTAGATTTTGGACATAGCTCATTTCTTATGGCAGTCAGATCTGACATAACAGAATACAGAAGAAAAAATTTTGCTGTCAATATTTAAGTGTGCATTTTCAAGTTCTTTCGAAGCTGCGTCTACACCTTGGGCCTGTGTCTAAAACCTTCCTCACTAAACTTAAAACGTTTTGCGTGTGATTAATTATTAAACCAATGGTGTCCAGCCAAGAAAATGCATCTAGATAAAACCACCGGCCAGTGGCTTCATTTCTGGGTCCACTTCTGACTGGTTACTAATGATATCCCAAGAGCTACAAAAATTATCTATAAGCCTTCTTTTTTGTATGCACTTAACATTTGACTTATCATGTTGCAGCAGAATTGCATCATATGATTTGTGCAACTAAATGGCAGTTATCAGAAAAGACACTTGACATCAATTCAGGATTATCTAGAATCATTGTTTGCACAAGAAGTTTAATTAGCACTTGATTAGTCCTCGTGTAATTAGTTATTGTATCAAATCAGATGCAACTACCATATTGTCTCAGGTACAAATACAATGCACAATTTTTTTTAATCTAGAGACTTCTAAAAGCATCATTACATGTATTATGAAACACAGGACCATATCAATTGCAATTTACTTATATAACCATTTAGCTACTTTGGAGGGAAGTAATCATTTTCAAGAACCTACTGAATAGTGTAGATAAAAATCAATGCCAGAGGTCAGGGAAACCGGATTGCATGTCACAAGTTTGTATGGAATAATAAATTCTGTGCACTTTGGCGTGAAACTCCGATGCAGTGTCTGCCCTGTAGTCGGGAGCGCCTCTAAGTAGATCGCCTGAAGAGGTGCTATAGAAAATGCGAGAAGTGAAAAATAATTGACCCGTTTTAAAGATATTGCACCATGAGAATATTAAGTCATAAATTAACTGCCTAAATTGTAATTGTCGATACTTTTCTAGATGTGAGCATAATGCCTTACGAGGAAACCATCGAACAGAATGAAACTCTTTTCCTGACTAAACCACCATCAAGAAAACGAGGTTCAGCTCCTGAGGTCAGATTTGTGATTAAAAAGCAGAGGTACTCACTGGATAGAGAAGAGGTCACTGGTTCATCATCCATTGGTGACGTGACCACGTTGGTACATGTCGTGGCAGATTCATCCATTGTGGATCAGAGTTATGCTTGTGATGTCAAACAATTATGCTATGCTGTTGGTGGCACAGAAGCACCATCTGCAAAGAAGGAAATGTCCGACATATCGGCTGACTCAACTTCTGAAAGGCCTGCAACTGTTACGTGTGCTAGCGAACTTCTCTGTTGGACTGAACGAAAAACTGTTGCGGCAAAAACGGACGGCCTTCCGAAGCCTAAGCTCTACAGGCATCACCGTCGAAAGCAGGACTTGAGAGTCTTGCGAACTCAATCAGAGACAGACGACATCAATGAAAATTCAAAACTTGAGAGTGCCGTTCCTGATAGTCGTACGCCAGTGGCCAGTGAATGTGGCCTGGCAGACGCAACAAAAGACGTAGCCATTTGTTTGGTCAAGACGCCAAATAAGGAGGATTCCTTGCATACACCCAAAGATGAGGAAGATATTAACCACATGCTGTTTACACCATTCAAAACCTCTAACGGAGCATTTCCTTATCTTTCCTGGGTGTCGCCAATTAATGATCTATCACCAATTTCATCGAACCCAAGCCTACTTCTTACACCAAGTGGCCTGGACAGTGCTTGGGCTGTTGGTGGACTCGATAGTGTGCGTGGTGGTGCTACCACACCTTGTCAGCTAGCAGACAGCACCCCTTACACCACACCAATTATCACGAAAATGCTGTTGGACTGTTTAAGCGGTCGAGCCTTGAGTGCTGATGTTAATCTTGACAATCGCAGTTTCTGCAGCCTTCTTGGTGATGAAGTGCATGACCACATAGAAGATGTAGACTCAGAATTCATCGCCAATCTTTTCCCATTTTAACTAGGCACTAGAACCTCTTCCTCTTTAACCAGGCATCTGAGCCTCTTACCCATTTAGGCATTTTACACTGTCTTTAGTTCATTCTAGGATTGTGTACTGGCTTTGTAGGAAATTCTTATGAATTATTAGCAATTATTATGATGAATATGACTGTCATAAATTTATGGAAATGTTCGTGTTTTCTGTGCTGTTTAACCCTATTCATGATTACTTGTGTTGTTAACTTTTCTTGGTGAACTGAAAACTTGAAACTGTGTGTGCACCAAAAATATATATGTTTGATATTTAATTTAGAATTTTAGATCAAATTAATTTCAAAGGAGATTGTAAATTAAATGGCTAAAAACCCATCTCCCTCAGATGAGCAGGCCTATTTAGAATTTTTTTATTTGACTTGTGTACTGTACTGTTTAAAATAGATCATGAATAGGCTATAGTAGGTGCTCATTCAAGTTTGCAGATAACAGTACTTACTTTTAATGCTGGAATATCATACTAATGTATCGTGAGATTTCCTTTCTTATCATTGTGATAGCTATGATGAATTATGTCTAATGTTTGTACAGCTAGTGTATTAGTACAATTCAGTTGCATAGCCTAGATGCTAAACTTTTCTAACTGTTCAAAATTAGTTCTTTTTGTGTAGATATTAACAGTTGCACTCGTTAACTATGTAATGCAGATCATGTGAAGCATTATATTGAATCCTGCAATGTCTATTAAGTTGCTGTTTATGATCCTGTAGCATTAGACGAATTAGTAAGCCTTGCCACAGTGCTCTACTGAATCCAAAGTTCAAGTTTTATCACTTGATGTATTAGGTGAGCTAACAATCATACTATCTATTTAGGCCAATGCCCTATTGTCTATTCTTGTTGAAGCACGTTCAATTTTTTCAACTATGATATTTACAATGCTTTGAATTACTGATTGCTTATGGTTTTTCAATTACCAGTACAAGTATAATTATGTTTGTTGATAAATGAAGCATGGGAGTATTATACAGTCATCAAATGTTTAAAAAAATCAATTTCACACAAATTTACAAATGATAAATGTATCTTGGTGTTATAATTGTACTCACCATTTAGGTTTTGTTGTGGATTGGCACTTCATGTAGTAATTTATTAACATATTTACGATTTAGTATTAAACAAGTATGTAGAAATTAATGTTAGTTATTTATAAATTTCTTGCTAATATTCCTTGACTTCCTTAAATATTACTAACTTCAGAAGTTAATCTTTTGGTGAAACTATTCATGCTATTGTTTTGTTTTTTTTCTCAGAAGTTCAGTGTTGATTAAACTGTAGATTTTTTTTTGCTCGAACACAGAGGTGTCAGAGTCAGCCTCTGGTTAATTTTCTTACCAATATTTTTCTGAAGAGTACCAGTACAAATTTCAAGTTCAAATTAGCAACCTTTAAGGTTTAATGAGCAGTGTTTAATCTAGACGTCTCTGGGGGGGGGAAAGTTCCCCCCCAGGATTGACATTTCCCCCCCCCCCCCAGAAAAATTTGACAAAATGATATTAGTTTTTTTACTGTTTACATGAAGTGTTATAATATATCGTGATATTATTTACTATTATATGATTATAACGACATTATTTACTAATATAATATATGATACTATCATGTTGCAATGAGTAGGCTATAACTAACTGTATATATTAGTATAAACACTATTTTTGCCTAACTAAAAACAGAGATGACATCCCTCCAGAAAAATTTGGCAAAATGATAATAGTTTTTAGCTGCTGCTTACATCATCGCATTACATTAACTGTTACAATATAATATACCGTAATATTATTTACTATTATATGGCTATAGTAATTATTTACTATTATAATATATGACACAATCGTGCTAAAATGAGCATTAAGATGTTAAGATGACACCTTAAAATGATGCTATTGCAATGTAGAAATTCAAAAAGTTTCTGATAGGGTTCTGAACAAATATCCTACAGGTATTTTGTTGAGATGACACCTTAAAATGCTGCCATTGCAATGTGGAAATTCAAAAATTTTCTGATGAGGCTCTGAACAAGTACAGGTAGGCTATTTTGTTAAAATGACACCATAAAATGCTACCATTGCAATGTGGAAATTCAAAAATTTTCTGATGATGCTCTGAACAAGTACAGGTATTTTGTTAAGATGACACCCTAAAATGCTACCATTGCAATGTGGAAATTCAAAAATTTTCTGATGAGGCTCTGAAAAAGTACAGGTATTTTGTTAAGATGACACCTTAAAATGCTACCATTGCAATGTGGAAATTCAAAAAGTTTCTGATGGGGAGGGGGCACATCCCCCTTCCCATACTCCTCCCCTTACGGGTCTCGGCGCTACACGCCTCACGAGCGTCCTTCGGACGCTCGATTCTCTTCCCCCCCCCAGAAACCTGAATTCCCCCCCCCCAGCGGTGGGGGACTAGATTAAACACTGTTTAATGAGTTTTATGTGATGTACACGATTGACAATAAAGACCAAGAAACTAAGATTTTTAAAGTCCAATTTGACTGTTTGTTTGCTAAAAAAATGTTTAAGATTTAGCTTTGCAAAACTTTTCTGGAGACAGGATTTCTGAGCCCACTCCCAGGACCGTCTGCAGTTTGCGCAGACGCCTTTGAGAGTTATTCTGACCACAGAAAAAGAGAAGCAAAATGTCTGATTCCAGCTGTCCAATTACAACAAAACATATAGGCCTAGGACCTTAGTCCTATACTTGAAAGAAGTAAAGAACGGAGCTTGATTGATAAAAAGGTATACTTCACCGTCTTTGGCGGCCTATAACTTGAACAATGTAGGCTACATTTAGCCGCTACAAGACTGCTTGAACAGAGACCAAACCTTTCCTGATCCGCGCTGACTGATTCTGCTCTGTGTATACACAGCACAATGAGCACATTATCTACAACAGGGGTTATTCTAAGAAATTTTAGAACTGCACAAAACGACCTTTTTAGTCGTTCGGACCAAATGTTTGATCGTCGAAATCCCGTGAAAATATTACCATTTTGAAATTTTCTCGGCCCCCCCAAAACTGATGACCCTTTTTTAGTCCTTCGTTCACTATCACCCTATGAGTTACTGCACAAAATCTTATTTTCAACTGCACAAATTTCTTTTCCAACTACACACTTTGTGTCCAGCTGCACGTTAAAATAACCCCTGATCTACAATCCGCATGGTTTTTAGTCTAAACTCGTTTAGAGATCTTTATTAATACTATAGAATTAGGTTGACATGATGTAGCTCTGATCAGATTTCCAATAGCCTAACTAGATTTATAAAAGGAAACACATAATTGCCATGGAGCGGAGAGGAAACACATAATTGCCATGGAGCGGTGAGAACGTCATAATAAATGTGTATTCAAATTGACACTATTCGTGACTTTTGACGAAGATGACGTCACTGGTTGTTTAATAATGACGTAAAATTAACGGAGTCGTATTATTTATTTAGATCAATGTTTGTTGTGCTTGAGGCAAATTTCGAAACCGTGTATATAATGGCAATATTATTAGTTAAAGAAAGCAAGTTGATTAAACCTTTCCTATTCCGGTCGATATTTTAACTTATTCGTAAATGGGGGATTATATATACAAGTGTCTTTGATTTCAATTGCAAAGTAGACGAGACGTTTGAATTTGGTATTAAATCTGCGTTTCTTTAAGTCAAGCGCCTAAATAGGTCGTCTATAAAAAAATCAAAATGGCGAGCGAAGCGTTTTTCATGAGAAGCAGGGACCTCGATGAGTTGGAGATTTCACTGGCAACCATGCAAATGATGCCAGTCGAGATTAATAACCTCAGCCTCCAGCAGAGCACGGAAAAGTAAGCGATTGTACAATCATTATAATTAAACTTGCTGATAATTATTAATGTTCAAGCAAAACAAAACACTTAAAATCCTGTTGGCTTCTGCTAGGGTTAACTGTAACCAGCCAGGAGAAAGGTATAAAACCGGTTATACGTAAGTTACTTTACTAAAAATCCTTGTTTTGTTATGTTTTGCTATTGAAGCTGGTTGATACCAAATAACATTTTTAGGACAAGCTAAATTTAGCCTGCATATGGTACTTTTTCATTGAACTGACGTAGGGCCTATGCATAATAGTAAATCTTATGACTATATACTGTATAGGCTATGTAACACATCTGTGAGATACTGTTCATGAATGATTGGCCTACTATAAAACTAATTCAGCCTTTTTCAGGCAAAGATAGACAAATTGGAAGAGACCAATATTTTAGTACATGGTGCAACGTTGTTTTGCCTTGTTGTTACCTGTCTGCACTCACTTCTGTTCCACAATGAAGTAAACCTTTTTTCAGAACTGAGTGACTTGATTAGGCCTAATGTGACTAAAAACTCTTTTATCTTATTGGATTGAGTCTACAACTCTACATCTTGACTAGATTGCTTATGATAGTGCAAAACAATTTACTCTTTTGACTGATAACCTTCAGGTGTCTTGATAAAGTAGGTATTATTTCAATGAAGGGTCACGATAATGATAATAGTTATAATGAGGAAATATTTAAGCCCACAAAATATCCAAGATACTAAAAAATACTAGTGTGTTATGTGCCATGTAGGGAAACAGAGATAAAATTATTCCAGTACCGGTACTACAAATTAAGCTTATATATAATTAAATATTAATCTTATAGTCCACCAGCAGGAACTATATTTTATACATAAAGAAATTATTATTGCAATTATGATTATAGCCATTTGATTGAAATCTTTAACAGCAATTATGTAGCTTAATAATTTATTATTGTACTGTTTCTTTTGATAAACCTAGGCTAGGCAGCTGTCCAGCGTCACCGACTCGGTGTTTTGACCAAGCGTCTCAAGACATTGCAAGACATCAATGTTCGGACATTGACCTAGATCTGCTCGAAGATAAATTAAAACACGGTCATCTAATCACCCAGACGACCAATCATATTAGTCTGAATAGTAAAGGTTCCGATGACGACGCGCCACCTGCCGAATGGACGAGTAAACTGCCAGGACATGTGCTGCCATCTATCGAGTTAATTCATCATCAACATCAGATGTTGGGCCACACCATTAGCCAGACGAAAGGCTTGAATAAGTTGAATAAGTCCACTCTAAAGACTCAGCCTCGTGCAACATCAACAACAATATCAGCAACACGTGTTGCTTGCATTCCGAAAGGCTGCCGGAAAAGACGGAGTAAGACAACGCCTAAAACGAGCGACACTAAGTCTGACGTTCTTGTTCCCATTATCTCGGATATTGCGATGAATACTCCGCCGCCCTCGGCGGGTGATGCAAAGGAACATGACATTACTTCACAGAACCAATTAGTTCCACGACATGGTTCAACTCGAAGAAAGCGCAGACGTCGGAAAAATGGCACCACCCGCAAACCGAGGGGGACGATGGGACAGAGCGGGGATCACCGGCAAGCTGGATTCGCTGAGGCGTTCCCGCCTGCCGCCCGGACTCTGAACATCCAGTGGCTGGGGCGAAGCGACAAAGGTTGGAAGGACATCGAGACAATGGTCAGATGTCAACGTCTGAAGGAGGAAAGGCTGATCCTGCGGTTGTTGAGGCTCGAAAGACTACAGCACCTAACGATAGAAGCGGAACGAAAGAGATCCTACTCAGCCAATCTAGTTAAAGCAAGACCAAAGCCAATTGAAGTGCTAGGACCATGGCCCTACCGCCAGAACAGCAGTGATCAAGGTGACAGGAATTTGAGAGGGAGCGCCATCTCGCCACGGCCAGCGTCAGCGTACAACTGTTGTGATGCAGCAACCACCCACCAGAGGAAGGCAGCGCTGTCTCTGTCAGACGTGGCTGCTGATAGGAAAGTGGACGTTGATGGGCTCGCCAGATATATACGTGAGCTTAAGCTTAATACGGGAGATCGGGCTTCTTTGCCCGGCGGTTCGTCGAGATCGATTGGTCGCTATGCTTGGCTTTCTGACGTATAATCAAATATACTCTGACGACGACGTTGCCATAACAACAGTGACGTCACGTTTTACTGTTTTGTGACGTAGACAATCTTTGGCGGAAGTTACGTCATAGTTACTGATTGTGTGATGTCAATGTTAACTGTTTACGTAATAATTATAGGCTATAGGCCTAGATGGAGTTAGCCTACTCATTGCTGTGGGAGTCATATCTCACTGTTTGCATCATTTGATATAAATGTTTTAATACAATACAATACAATACAATAGTCAGTGATCTTAGAGTACTGTTTTAAGTGATGGAAGGAGTGATGCCTTGAAATTGTGAGGGCGCTCATGAGGAAGATGCATGTAGACTCAAAAATACAGACTATGATTAAATTTTCATAACTTTTTATCCGTTCAACTTTTTCTCATGAAATTTTGGAATCATAGTCTTGGTCCATTTCTCTAAATATTTGGAAAATTTTAGCTTGATATGTCATAAGGTATTAGAGATATATGCAAAACAATTTGGCTTAGTTTTTATAACCACGGTGTATACATAGGCCTACGGTTATCAGCTGACAATGAGTTGAGTATTATAGCCACCTTTATAGTCATATCCTCCTATTATCTTATAGTGAAGTAAACTATAAGCAGAATAGGTCTACAGACTGCTTGTGAGACCGCAGACCAACGCCGCAGACCATGCAACCGACAGACAGAAGAATCTGTTGACATGGTTACGATTATCTTCAAACAAACGAACTATGCGTAGATGTGGATACGATTGTCACTCAAACAGAAGAATCTGTTGGCATGGTTACGATTAGGCCTATCTTCAAACAAACGAACTAGGCTTAGATATGTGGATACGATTGTCACTCGAACAGAAGAATCTGTTGATATAGGCTAGTTAATTACGATTATCTTCAAACAAACGAACTAGGCCTATATTTATCTGTGTGGATACGACTGTCACTCAAATCGAAGAATCTATTAACATGGTTACGATTATCTTCAAACAAACGAAAAGGCCTAGATGTGGATACGATTGTCACTCAGACAGAAGAATCTGTTGCCATGGTTACGATTATCTTCAAACAAACGAACTATGAGAAAAAGTAGCAATCGATTATAGAGGTCATAGTAGGCTATAAGGCTTATAGTATATCCCGAAGAGATTACGACCGGATGACTAAAAAAGGTCATCAGTTATCTTGGCATGGAAAATTATATATTTTTCCAGACATTTCAGCTGGATGACTTTTAAAAAGGTCATCAGATTTTTAAGGCAAAGATCACCAAAAATGTTGCCCCCCCCTTCGAAAATTTATGTATCCGCCCATATACCCTGGCATATATAGGCCTATAATAATTTATTGCAACCATAATTAGTAGGCTAACTTCCATTGCAGTGGCTGTAACTGCTGTGTAGATTTGGGAAGTGTGCGATTCGGATCTACTTTTACTACCGTACTCTTCTGGACAATCCTTTTGACTCAACGCAGCGCTCGTGAATAAGCTGATGCCCCGCGCTTGACTTTCGAGTGGCGCTTTGGAAGTTTGGAGATTACTATTACGATCCCTCCTCACCCTACGTGGTAAATTATTGCAAGTCTGACGACACTGAACGTGTTTAACTAGTTTTAACTGCACAAAATACTTTTACAGCTGGCCAACTTCGTTTGGAACTGCCCCTTTAATGCAGGACCGCACATTAAAAAGGCCCTGCAGTAAGCTTATGCTTGTATCTATGTCTATGCACAAGACCATCATGGGCACCATAATAAGCCTACTTTCGGTGACTTTTGATGTCGGTGGATAGGAAAATGAACGACTATGTACAGCCCTAATAAATAAGTTAAGGCATTTAATATGCTTTACAAGTTCAGTCTCGCTGACATTGAGAACTCACACGACGCGAACGGTTCGCATTTTGTAGCAACTGATTCACTGAAGCGAATCGGTTGTACTGAGCACCTGAAGCCGTTACCGTAAGCTACAATATTTGCGCCTGTGACAAAGAATTCTAAGCAGACCGCCACCCATGACTTGTCGCCTCGCCAGCGAGCACAACTGCCCTAGCTTAGTGTAGTTGGCCCTCTGCTCAACGGGCGTCCAAAGCAATATGTTCACCTTCGCTATCGTCTACCTGTAGTCAGGCATAGGGTCGCTTGTGGGGTGCTATGGAACAAAGCAACAGCAGCGTGCTTTGACAAATTATTGACCCAATTATTTTCTACCGCTTTTTGGAAGCAGATTTTGATGTTCAAAGTCTTTTCAGATCAATATGAACAGATTAATCTGATGCATCTGACTTGGAAAATGAGGAACTTCAGATTGGCGTCCTACGGAATATATTACTGTGTCGTTTCTTTTCTGGTTTTGATTTGTTCACGGCATGCACAAGGTAAGTTACAATTAAGAAGCCTCATGAGTCATGATACACTAGGGATTGTCCATATATTACGCAGGCCTATGCATGGAAGCTGGCCCAGTTAGCTACACCGGTAAGCGAGAGCGGCATTCGTCTGTTGGATACAACGGACTGTGGTTCAAGCCCCCGGGCTGGGAGTTGACACTCAGAGATTTAAATATCTCGGGCTAGCACGCATGGGGGCGCAGGGGCGCAAGCTGCTGCGGAGCTACCTTGGTCAAGTTGCTTACCCATCATTGTCTGTGGGGAAGGCAACGGGAAACCACCTCACTCATCTCATCCCCAGGGGTGTGAAGCCAACGAATCTGCCTTCGGGCAGAGAACCATCATCATCACCATCATGGGCGCCGACTCTGCGAGGCCCGTGAGTGCTCAGCACCGCCAGAAATTGGCCATGCGAGGCACCCCTATGCATGGGCACCACCAGAAATCAGCCGGCAAGATGTGCTTTTCAGAAGATTATTTCTCTGTTGGGATTGCTTATCTATAAAAATCATTCCGTCTTTTATCATTTTTTTAAACTCAGCTAGTATACCTTACTATTGGCCTACTCCAGTTTTACCCCATGCGATAGAGTGAACTCAATATTAGGCCTATTGGTCTTCAGCCGATAAGCGAATACGAAGAAAGACACCGAAATCCTGCTTATTCGATCCACTTCCGTCATTTTTTTATTGCTGACGAAGGCGACGATTTTAATTACATTGATTCCTTTTATTGTACATGCTCAGTAATGTTCCTCACTGCGCGAGAGTCACCTCCCAGCATCACAAAACTGGATATTGTTTTTGTCTCATTGTCTGCGTTGACAAAATAATCAGCCTTTACTAAATTGTCGAAACTTTTTGAAAGACTATAATTATTATGAAAAACTATTTCCACAGTGTTAATATTGACTCACTAAATAGTGGCTAATGTAGACAAAATTGTTTGATTTCTTGTGCAAAAGTTGAGGCTGTTGACCTAATTATATTAGGAAAGAACTAGTGCTCCAAGATGCCCATGCTAACGAAGATTGCACTTGTCTTCTACATGTATATGGATTCCAAGAGAACTACATGTTGATCCAAAAAGTGATCCCTTTTTTATACAATTGAGAGGAACATTTCTTGAAGTCTTAAATCATGTCTCTAAGCAATGAAATAATAAGAAATTTTGCTAAGATAGCATCTTAAAATGTCACTATTTCAGTGTGGATTTTTTAAACAATGGCAAGGACGCTTTTCAATAATTATTAACTCACGATTATGATTATCAATTTCATCAAAATGAAAGCCTAAGATGCTACCATCGCAGTGTGGCATAAAAAATTTTTTGAAAAAGTGGGAGTATAGCACATCTCCTCCTTTAAACCCCTACCCTTTTCGGCGTTGAGCGCCTCGGCGATCTCCTTAGGCCGCGAATTTGTGACGTGGTCTATGAGAAGGTACCCAGTCTCCCAAATGGAGTTATTGACGGATTTGAATACACAGATAGATAAGGAAAAAAATGACACCAAAATGAACCTGATAGCATAAGTAGTTTCTGAGATTTTGCATTTAGACTGACAGTAACTCGTTCGGTCAAAATTTGTTAATTTCTGAGAAAAAACGAGCTGAAGATGATGCATAGAATTGGAAATGCAATTCTATAAACAAAACACACATGTTAGTTTCATGAAGCGTTTTCAAACATTGCTAACAATAATACTAACAGAGTAACAAGGAAAATATTTTTTTTTTCCACACTACAGTCACCATTTTTAATTTTTTTAGTAGGATTGAAAAGGTACCCAGTCTGTGTTATTATAATTATTATATTATTATAAAATTATTATTATTATTATATTATTATTATATTATTATTATATTATTAATAATTATTATAATATTATTATTATATATTATATTATATTATAATTATTATATTATTATATTTATACTATATTATTATATTATATATTATATATTATTATTATTATTATTATTATTATTATTATTATATTATTATTATTATTTAAATATTATTTAAATATTATTTATATTATTATTATATTATATTTTATTATTATTATTATTTATTATTATTATTATTATTTTATTATTTTATTATTTTATTTATTTTATTTTATTTTATTTTTTTATTTATTTTATTTATTTTTTATTTTTTATTTTTTTTATTATTTTTTTTATTTTTTATTTATTCATTTTCCATTTTCCCATTTTTTCTCCCATTTCCCATTTCTATTTCCCATTATTGTTAATTAATAATAATTTCTGACTTTTCGAAGTAGGCCTATAGGTAATCACGTTATTGGATATTAACTGAAAAGGTACCCAAACCACATAACAGTTTATCACTGCTGTTTGTATTATTATCCGCCATAGTTTTGCGAAGAAAATGCTAAAATTAATCGAAAAAGGAATAATAACAGTCTCCTTACTGTACTAGACCACTGTAGATTACTAATAACTCCACTGAAGCACATGAACAATTCGGTTTTCGGCCAAATTCAACCTTAAAACAACTTCTTTGCCTTTTAACAGCATGAAAATGAACTTCGGAAACGAAAATTAAACGCAACACGTAGTCTATTGCACAAAAGGAAGTAGTTCTTCCTTGACAATAATAGATAAACTTGGTTTTTATAGCGCTGAACTTTTTCTTAAGATTGGGTACCTTTTCACTAAAATTATTAAAACTGTCGTTTCGCCGAGGTGTAACTGAAAAAAATAGTTCTTTCCTAATTAATTATGTAGAAGAAGAATAATAGTACGGATTACTGAATTTTCGTTTTTAGTCAACTCTGACACATGCAATGCTTAAAAGTGATTTTACTCGATAGGCCCTAACTGTGAAGGGAGACTGGGTACCTTCTCATAGACCACGTCACATTTGTCCCCTAAAACCAGGACCAAGTCTCCGCCTATATATGAGGAAATTTCAACAACTCTCCCATAAAAAGGGTAAAAAAATTCCGCGCTCACGCGCGGATTTTTACACATTCTATGGGCACCACCACTCTTCGGGTCAACTCGGCGCCTATGATCACCATCATCATGCATGTAAGGAAAGGGGTCACCTGGATTTAGGCGATTTGCGTACGTGTCCGTACGGCTGGGATTTAGAAAAATGAGGGGGGTCAGGTGGTGGTGGCGGTGGTGGTGATGGTGATGATGATGATGATGATGATGTATGTAGTCTATGTATGTGTGTATGTATGTATGTATGTATGTATGTATGTATGTATGTATGTATGTATGTATGCATGTATATATGTTTGTATGTATGTTTGTATGTATTGTATACAGCGAAACTTTATATTGCGCCTTTTTGTGTATCACATATAGCCTAGACTACAATCTACTCCTAGGGCCAATGCCTTGTGGGATCCTAAGAAATTGATCCGCTCAAATAATAGATCTCATATTTTGTTGGTATAGTGGCTGGCGTAGTTACCTCCGTTGGAAGTGCGTATGGGACAGCTGAGAATGGTCTACCACAAGTCGGAAGGACCTTCCTTCTCGATGAGATCCACCAGACTGGCATCCTCTTCGCCATCTCAGCCTACTTCGTCGCACAGACCAACGTCTCCTTCCAGATCTGGAGACCAAACGGAGATCCATCGACCGCTACGGACCAAGCGAGGGTCTTCAGACTCATCTGGCAAACGACGGTCACTTCGTCCGTCACTCGGTTCAGAGAGGACGTGGGTTTAATTCTTATCTCAACTAAAAATGTACCATGCGATATACGAAGGCTGCGCGATCATAATATTATTAGCGTGGAGTTATAAGCCTAATAATCACCCCGCATCTACCTCCACTCTGAACTCTGTAAATGACTGTCTACAGGGTGCGCCAATAAAAAAGACCCCCCCTAAGAATTTTGCCAATATCTTTTCCAAAAGTAAGAATTTAAAAATGAAATTATACAGTCTTAAAGACAATTCATATTTACATTAGATGGCCAAATTTCGTTAAAATATTTCAAAGAGAACAAAATTTATGCCACTTTTAGTGAGGCCACCCACCGTTTTTTGACGATTCAAAAACGCGACGCAACAAAAAGTAACAAAAATCCAATCTAATTATTCTGGCCAATATCTTGGCCAAAAGTAAGAATATCGAAATGAAATTTTGCAGGCTTAAAAACAATTCATATCTGCATACGATGGTCTGATTTCATCAAAATATTTTTAAAGCAACAAAAGTTATACCACTTTTAGTGAGGCCACCCCGCAATTTTTGACAATTCAAAGACGTAACGCAGCAAAAACACAATTTTATTAAGTCTCATCTCAAATAATTGCTATCAAATAGCCTTGATATTGTCAGATGATCATTATTATTACTATTTAAAAACCAAACATGGTACCAGCGTAGCTGCACGTCACTGAGAAGTCACTTAGCAAGATGGCAATCAAATTGGTAAATGAGGAATCTGTCAGATTGATCAACAGGTCCATCAAGAACTTTGCAAAGAGACTCAAAAGCAGTGTTGGCACTGGTGGTGGGCACATTGCACACAAGTTGTGAAGCTCTACTAAGTTCATTTGATAACAGTTATTTGAGATGAGATCATGAGACTTAATAAAATCGTATTTTTGTTACTTTTTGTTGCGTTTCGTTTCCGAATCGTCAAAAACGGTGGGTGGTCTTACTAAAAGTGGTATAACTTTTGTTGTGTATGACCTATTTTGATGAAATCTGGCCATCATGTGTAAATATGAATTGCCTTTAGGTCTGTAAAATATCATTTTGAAATTATTACTTTTGGCCAAGATATTGGCAAAAAACCTCGTTTTTGTTGCGTTTCATTTTTGAATCGTCAAAAAACGGTGGGTGACCTCCCTAAAAATGGAAAAACTTTTGTTCTGTTTAAAATATTTTTATGAAATTTGGCCATCATGTGTAAATATGAATTGTCTATAAGACTGTAAAATTTCATTTCGATATTCTTTTTTTGGCCAAGATATTGGCAAAAAACCTAGGAGGTCTTTTTTTGGCGCACCCTGTATATAGAGTAGCCTACTCGTGGGTATTGTATTGTGTGGGCCTACACTGTACAGTGTAGGATGCAAATTTCAGCTGTAGCCTTCAGTATTGTGCTGCATATAAATGGCAAACTACAGTTGTATAGTTTGTACTGCATAGAAATACGGAGTAACATTTTTGGCCGATGATGTGGCATTGGATTGTGCTACTTTGTATTGTACGTATAAGAATAGTAGGAGCGCAAATGTCGGAGGAGTAAATGTCGGATGCATGTAATATTATTGTCGGTGCACTGGTCATCTTCTTTTATCTACAGTCTACACCAAAGTAGGCCTATCATAAAACAGTAGGCCTACAGCTATTAGATAAGAGTGACTGCAGATGAAAGCACGCCACACAGTGACTGTTTATTTTATATGGAACGCAGTTTTGTCTATAGACATAATTCTTTATGCGTGCATTAAATTTTAAATGAATCAATTATCAGTTTCTTGCATTGCTGCTCGGTTTGTCATCACTCATCAGTAGTCATAGGCGTACGGGAGATTTCAGCAGTGCAGTGGGGGGGGGGGCAAAGATTGAACTTCTGCCCGAAAAATAGGCTACATCCGTCCGTGAAAAAGTTGACGACCTTTTTTAGTCGTTCGGGGGTTTTTTGCCCGAAAAAACCACCAAACTTGCCCGAATTTGGGGGGCATTTGCCCCCCTGCACCCCCGCCTCATACGCCTATGTCAGTAGTGATCTTCGATTACTACATGAATAGCCTACATTAGTTCTCAAATAGATCAGTTGCATGAGTGAAAGGCTTTGACAAAGGATGTGTTCGATTCCCAGATTTACATGGAGGCGAAGTTCCTGAGCACGTGTGCACTTGTCAGATCTGGAGACTGGTTAGGAGTGGTCCACCTGACAGCTCCAGCTGCCATTGGAGCGCGGTTTGGTGCGCCAAATGGACTGATGCCGAAGATGAACGAAGACAATGATGGAAATAGCCAAAGGATTGGACTCAATGCCACCTTTGACATGACCTTCAACTACCCATACAATCTGCTCGTTGCGGGATATATCTTCTCAGGCAAGTCTATAGGCCCTATATAATCTTCTCATGTAGACCTATAGGCCTACGGATATAGCCTATCTTCTCAGGTACGTGTAAGACCATTTTATCTTCTCAAGTTCTCGAGAGAAAATGAGAAGGAGCAAGAGAAGAGGAAGATTATCTTACAGAGTTAAACTTTTTGTAAAAAGCATAATTTTAAATTACAATAGGCCTACAACTGATTTATATGTTCCAAGCTATATAATAAGCATATGTAGCCTAAATAGTAGCCTACCATTTGGTCCATTCCCCAGAAAAACCAAAATGTGAACAATTCCTCTACCCTGAATAATCGACAGGTCTTGTCTTCGTGCACCTTTGGTAAAAGAGAAAGAAAGACTAAAACGTCATTGGGTTTTCGGTACCGAAAATGGTACAATTTTCTTAGACTTTGACCGAACGATTATATGGTGCAAAGTTACTGACGACTGTAGTGTAGACCCGAATGTAAGCTTAAGGAATGTGGCTGTCATGTCCCAATGACGCAGCATGCCAGCATGGCATACCGTAGCATAGCATAACATTGACCACAAGTTAAAAGGAAATGTCAGTGTGCATTCTATGATTCTTTGAAGAAAGAAAGACTAAAACGTCATCGGGTTTTCGGTACCGACATGCTTGTGCTTCTAGTTCAGCGCGTACGCCATTGCCACATTTGCTAGAGCGTTGCATGCGGACCGCGTTTCGCTTCCCAATGCTGCAGCTTGTTCCAGCAATTTAAATCTCGAGCTAGTACGACGGTCCGTGCACGAGAACCATGAATGGAGTGGCGAACATTCAGTGGTGCATGACCACGATCAATTCACTGAAATAAGAACAATGTCAATGTCAAACAGATGCTACATAAAACCGTGTAGACCCATACATTTACATTTACCTTGTAGACAGGGCCGGATTAAGAAATGTGGGGCCCTGCTCGAAAATTTTTCTGATGACCTTTTTTAGTCAATAATTTTGGTGGAAATGTTTTTTAGAATATACCGATTTCCCCCCCCCCCCCAATTTTATTTTCCGCATGTGTGGGGGCCCCGTAAAGTGGGGGCCCCTGTTCGGCCGAGCATGTTGAACATGCCTTAATCCGGCCCTGCTTGTAGATCCGATATTGGTAAATTCCTCTGGTCTGCAAAAGAGCGAAACGACCGTCTGCCCGACCGATCTTCTCGTTCCCAGCTGGATGGACACCAACTCCACGACAACGGTTCCCACGGTTACCTATCTGCCTGGTGCAACCGGAGCAACTGGGGCAACAGGAGAACTGGTAAACTCACCAGCTCTATTTTAATTCTGATATATTTGTGTCTTCCACTGTACTTCGACGCCATCTTAAGACGAGTTTCCGTTAAGCTTGCAGTAGCACCATGCATATAAAACCAAAACCATGACAGTGTCTAGCTATGGATAACTTTAACGACTGTCTGATAATTATCATATGCGGGAGGTCTTGCATTGGCTCCCTTTCCCGCAAGCGGATTGCTTAAAATGGTGTGCATTGGTTTGGCGGTGCGTTGATAGGCTATGAGTCAGCACCACTGCACTTGACAAATGACATATTATAATATAATATACTTTAGCACTGTATAAAAGCATCAGATCATATCAGATTTGATTATAGATCATATCAGATTTGATTATAGATCAGATCAGATTTGATTAGATCAGATTAGATCAGATCGTCTCTTGGCATAAATTTCTTTGTACCTTCAGGGTCCAGACGGAGCAATAGGTGTAGCTGGATTGCCAGGACTACGTGGTGTAGACGGACCCATGGGTCAAGCTGGACCAATCGGCATGGTAGGAGTACCGGGATCTATGGGTTCAACGGGCTCTCAAGGGATGCAAGGTCTTAAAGGTCCTCTCGGATCGTTCGGTCTGTCGGGACCCGCGGGTACTCAAGGCGACACAGGAGCACCAGGACCACGAGGTCTGCCAGGAAATGACACGTACCACTACGAATTTCTACCAGATCTACAGCCAGTAATCAGTAAGTAGCCATAGATCTACATGTAGGCCTATCTATTCTCCTACTAAATAATATATGTTTATTAAAACCAGAGTGACAAACCGCAATCAGTGAGTAGGCCTAGGCAATGAGGTAATTATATATATATTAATTATAATATATATATATATATATATATATATATATATATATATATATAAAATACATCTCTATTTGCCTAGGACAGCTACTCTCAAGTTAAGCGCAAAGCACCAGCTTATTCACAAGCGCTGAATCGCATACAGTTGGCAGCCTAAATTATGTGCTGCACCCTTTTGTCAAGCATTCAGACAGAAAATTACTTGTTTGTAATTATAAATTCCAACTGAATGATTTTAGGTGACTTGCAATCGGACGGTGGTTTTGCAGACCGAGTTGAACTGCGAATGGGAGTAATCATTTGGCTGTCCATCCTGTCAGCGATTGTCGTATTCAGTGCACTTCTGTTGGTCTTCGTCTGCTACTTTGTGGCAGACGACAGGAGAGTTCAGAAAAACGAAGCGGCTTGGATTGAACCGGAAAAGTGAGAAAATGTGCTTGACATTGAATGCTTAGATTAGTACTATTATGTCAGAGACAATGGCACAGCTATCACAGAATAACAAGACTTCAATCAATTACTGCAAGTTGCAAAGTTAAGATTTGTAAGTCACATCTTTATCAAACTGCACAAGAGATGAGACACTGACGTCTTGTGCTATAGCCTACTTGATCTATAATCTATTGTGCATAATTATATTGTTAGATTCATTATCTAGCGTATAACGCTCATCAAATCTATTGTTTTAGATTGCACTATGAACTTGATTTAACTGAGTTTTCTTTATCTGCAGAATGCTATTCAATCTTGTTTTAAAAATAAATTTTGTATAAAGTTTCTGTTAACAACCATGAAGTTAAGTCTCCTACTCAAATCTTAACTTGCTCTTCAGTATAATAAGCCAGTGAACCTGTCCTGAAACTGCCCAAAGGCCCCAGAGATGGGACACCCCAGCAATGGCACCTAAACGGATAGCTGGCAACATGCTGTAGCCTACAAACAGAAATATGGTTTATTTGTTGCTCAAGGAAGCCCAGAAGCGATATTGAGTTTTGTGAAAAGTCTACTTCCTCACTTTACAAAGCTCATCAAAACTCACTAATATTTCTCTTTCGCTTTGAAGCGTTTGCGTATAACTGCATCTGTGATGTAATGCAAAATCTTTGAAAATTTATCAAAACCCACAAAAGCAATGTCAGATAGATCAGCTTATAAAGGCTAAGCAGGATGGTACAGGCTCCAACACAGACACAACAATATTATTTCAAATGCTCAGTTTGTAATTGTACCGAGTACTGCTGGACCAAAACCTACAGTAACTAGCAAGTGTGGAGATGTGGAGCAGGATTAAGACTTTAACTGGTCAATACGGAAGGCTTCCTTTTATTTTTTGGAAAGTTTCCTTTTTCATTCACTTCATGAGAAATCTGGTATAGGCCTATGTATAATACATTCAGAATATGCATGCACAATGTTGCACATCAATGAAAATTTAAGGTACTGGTACTTTCAAAAACCAGTGAATGTTAAGAGCAAAAACCTGTAGCCACAGCTGAAAAATTGGGAAATGCCGACAACACAACTGTTCAAACGTATTTAAAATATACTTAACTTGAGATGCACTTTAAAAAAACGTGCTTATAGTAAAGGAATATTCAAGCAAGCTTGATCTATCATAAATTTATGCTAATCAACAAATTTAGGAATGACTGACCAAATTTCCAAAGAGATTCCCATCTACACTGTACTAAGGTTCATTAGAGCAAAATTTAATCCTCTTCTTAAAATGATCATCATCATAGTACAGACAGAAACTGTACATTGTTTCATTTCTGAGCATTTCTCCATCCTTGCAACAAAATGCCAGTGCAATATTTTCTCGTACGCTTATCCACGACTGATCTGACCCAAGTTATAACAATGCCCTTCCAGTCTAAAACGATTTAACAACAAACACGGACACTTTCTGATGAACGACTCATCATGTAAAAATGGGTCACTTATAGATGTATGAATGATCTACATGTATATTGTAAACTCTTGCAACAGCACACACCGAGTATCCCAAACATGAAATGGCATTGTACCTGAACTTTAGGCACACCTAATCATTGCCAATTCAGTTAGTGTCACATTCTGCGATAGTCTGACAACCTCAGCTGTTTCAATTACATATAATATGAACAGCAGTCATATTTGATCTGTAGTCATCATTCTGGGATTTTCGCCCGAAATCATACCGTCGTATCTTACGCTAAACATCTCCGATTCATCTGTCGCATTCTACGCAGTTCATAGTTCCAACTGTAGCATCGCAGCTGAACCAACGATCTCTCTGAACGTCCGATGAATGCATTCAAACAGTTTCTCACACAGAGCAGACGACGTTTCATCGTCGTTGAGTTCAGTCAGCGACGCATGTTTCATCAGACACTTTTCGCTGTCATTGTCACCCTCCCACAACAGAGAACCTGTTAATGAATCATATCAACAATGCTATCAAATGTCAAGGAGAAAATTCACGCATATATATTTGTTTAATAAAGACAGGTTGAGAAGCCGCAACACAGTCACAGCGTGAGGTGAAGTGAGATTAATAAAGTTCTGTGGATTATAATTGTTCGGGGCTTTTTTTAGCAGACTCCTATAGATATAGAGAAAACTTGCCACTGTATGTCGCATGTAACGAAGAAAAGCAAGTTTTGATAGTGAATTGGTTCACTTCACGTACAAACAACACAACACGGATTAACAGAGCAAAAGTAGCTTAAATTACTTGATCACTAATTATATCCCAACAGCACAAAAAAGTATCAATACTCCTCATGTTCTAAACACCTGATGAAGAAGTATTAAAGTCTTCCACAATTTACAAAGAATTTCAGAGGAAAAAAATTTCAGAGGAAAAATAAACATCCTAAAAACAAATATAGTCTAGAGCCGAGCCAATTTCATTCTCATAATTGTCAAAATTCCAGGGACAAGTGCAAAAACAACATAGAACCTTGCAGCAAAGCATCCTAAAGAAACTAAATGGTAATATTGACAAAGCAATCGTAGCATAGCAGTTTCACCAAAACTGTATAGATCAGTTTAGAACATTGACAAGCGGCATACCAGTGTTGATGCAGATGCTTAGGGTCGATAGATGCGAATGAACCATTCGACCGAGTTGAAGAAGAAGCGCAACAGCGTCATCACAAAGCGGAGGAAACGCCTTGCAGATGCGGACAAGAGCCGGCAACGTCATCAGAAAGAAGGATGGCTTCTTGTCCATTGGCAAAACTATCAGAAATAAAAACTAAGATGTTTATACATTGCATTTATTAATTATATACTAAAGTTCACACCCATACACATTTCACAAAAATTGACATGCAATTTCAGAATCCGTTTTAGGCCTTAAGCATGCCTAACATGTGCAAGGGAAGTGCAACAAGGTTAACAAAGTGAAAGACTTTAAAAAATCTGCCTTACCTCCGAGCATTGTATTCATGACGTTGACAGCCAGCTTTGCCACCGTCAGTGCCATTGGCAGAGCATACTGCAGACTAAGGTAGGAGACCAACTGAATGGCAAAGACCTGCAATAAGAAGTCATCAATTCTTCAATGACAGGCAAAACTGCATCAGGATAAATACATAGGAGATCAGATTTAAGGGATCAAAAGTATGGCACCACAACAAAGAAAGCAAAAGTATTAAAACAAATTATTGGCAGTTTTAACAACAGTTTTTCAGTTAGAGCAAGGTGCTAGTGAGCCGACACAAAGGTCGTTTCTAGCTCACCAACAATATTATTCTGGCCTGCAAAGCCTAACCTAAAGATCACTGTGATTTTCGTGACTGATAATAAAGATAAAAAATTAAGCTTAGTTCGTCTGCTTGTATGCTAAAAAGGCACCTTTTAAGATATAGTTTGCACATACTTTCTGGTGATTTTGGCTCAACTAGATTCTGCCTAAGAAGTACTGCTGTGTAATTATGCACGTACTAGCATAACAGAGGCATGCAGCTTGAAAATTTATGGAATTAAATAGCACCTATTCACAGCTCAAGTCAAAGATAATATTCAAAATCTGGCATCTACGGTAGTTACAAGTCAATCTACAATTTTACAGCCACAAGTCAATTAACAATTTTACAGTCAGTCACAGATTAAATCTACACAACTTTTACAGAGTTGATGCAATCGATCTTACTTGCTTATCGAGGTGAGGTTGTGCAATCAGTTCATGAATGAAATCGACACAAATGTGCATCGAGGGAATACCAGCAACTGTCAGCGGTATCAGCTCCAATGGATAGCCCTGCAAACAGCAACAGCAGATCTTACATCAAACCATAGCAACTGTTTATTTATTACACATCTACATCATCTAAGCATACGATCCAAATGAGCCAGAGTAAAAGCAATAACGTAAATTAGTTACCGGCAAATGCGGCAGTCGCTTCTTACTAGAATATCCATACCTTTTAAACGACAAACAATAATTCAAAATTCGAACACAAATTCAATGGCCTACTGGACCAAAGAGTTTTTCCCTCAGCATAAAAGAACTATTTCTGAATAGCCAATACCGTAAGAGGTGCAATAAACTGTTCTAATACAATACACTCATTCAGCAGAGCCTTCACACAAAAATTAACAGATGTATGTATGAATGAATTTCTGCTCTTTAATTAGTAGTTTTAGTTTACAAAACAAAATCCTTTGTTCAGCAAGAAGAGAACAATACCTGAAAATGAACGAGCTTAGCGAGACCGATGTCAGCGATAAACATCTGATGAAGAAACGAACAGATGAGACCCTGAATTTCACGCAACGTCGAAAGAAGGCCAACATCGTTCTGAAATAAAATCAATAATTCCAAAATCAATAATTTTAAAATCAGTAATTCCAAAAACAATAATTTCAAAAATCAATAATGCCAATAAATATCAATAATAAAAAAAATCCAAAATCAATAATTTCAAAATCAATAATTCCGTCTGCCTAAAATAGTTCTGTAACTGATATCAAAAACACTGATCATACAGACAAAGCAATCCAAAACCAAATCAAATCCCAAAAGATTAACACTTTATTGATGTGCAATTGTGCATGTACTAAAAGTGAGTAGGAAGCCAATGCAGCTTGTAATCAAGTGTTATTCCGCTAACCCAGATATCCCAAAACTGTAACTGTAAAAACTGTGTGCTCTCGATCTACACTCACTACATTACTATACTGAAACAAATGAAGATGAAGTGAATAAAAACAAGATTTAAAGTAGACAATGACTCGATAATGATAGAAGACATTTCTACCTTTTCCTGTTCATCCATGGGAAGGCAACACTCCAGTAATATCTGAATTGCAGCACTTTCCTGTGCAGCCACAAGAGCCAAGCGAAGTTCCTCGCGGTCTTTGGCTGAAGCCAACTGACCAGTCTTGTCAGTGGTTGGGTTCATCTACAACAAACATCAGAAACAAATTATACCAAAGTCAAACAAGATCAATGCTGTAGCCATCTGGGTAGTTATCAGACTCGACTGGAACTGAACAAGAACTATTGCTTAATGACGGAAGCAATCAAGTACAGACAGCTCCTTCTAAGTCATTACAGAAAAGCCTGTCAGCACTGTCGGTGGGTTAGAATAAGCAATTGATAGCTGACAAGTCAGACACATTAATGAAAGGTCGAAGATGCTACACAATGGAACATACAGCTCAGTAACTTCAGCCACAGCAGCTATTCATGCTTGAATGTCACACATAAAAAACATGAAAAAACTGCATTCATTAACCCTTTCTTGCCTGAATGTGTGATGATAGGAATGATTTAGAAGCCTGAAGAAATGCTTCTAGTATTCGAAGAGTTATTTCCATCAACGGTGGACACCTAGTCAAACGGAAATAAAACAACAAATTTATATTTTATAGAGTTTATTATACAGTCGCACAGAATCAAACTTCTTTACATCAGTGTTGCAAGCAAGAAAAAATTTCAAGACCACAAGAATTAAGACCAATTCTTAAGTTAAGACCAAGAATTCAAGTATAGACCATGCAGCACCTCTGACTGGTGTGTATTTGTACACGCACATAATAAAATCATACATACAATACAATTTACAATACCGCACAATACAATGCAAGACCACCACCAATACGAAAATATAGCAAAATTCCAAACTCTGTATTATTTTTCTTAATTTATAGCATTAAAAAGCTTTTAAATCAAAAGAAAGGTTCTTTCCAAAAGCCTTCCTCTGTGAGGTTTCACGAAGAGTCCACTATCTAGTTAATCTAGACACGTTTGAGTGCAAATTTACAAGTAGCAGTGAGGGAGAAGGAAATTGGCAGGAGAACGAGGAGGGGAGGAAATGAGGAGTCGAGGGAATGAGGAGTGGAGGGAATGAGTAGGGAAGGGACAGTGGGAGGGAAATGAGAAGATGAGGGGAGGGAATGAGGAGGGAAGGGGTAGGAAATGAGGGGAGGGAATGAGGAGAGGAGGGGCAGTGGGAGGGAAATGAGGAGGAGCAATATAACAGGGTTACTCAGAGAGGAGTGGATAGACTGGGATATGAGAAGAGGGGGGAGATGAGGAGGGAGGGGAATTAAGTTGGGAGGGAGGGACCGGCAAAGTTTTACCGTGCTGATAGGAATTAAATAGAACTCACCGGAAGACTCTATTGTCACATCTGAGAACAATGAGTGGATCAACCGTTACATCATCTTCCATGTATTCCACCGACTTAACCCTTTCTCTCTTCGAAGAACGCAGAGCATTGATCGTCATCACACGAAGGCTGCAAAAGCAGGAAGCACAAAATGTGAACAGATTATAATTCAAAGCAAAATGTGAATTGTTGAAATTGCATATAACTTGTACATGTACAGCACAGTTGCAAGCATTTCATTAAAGAATAAATGTTTTTATTATTGTTATTATATATTGACTGCAACAAAGTTTAACCCTTTAACAACGAGTGTGTGCTAACAATGACTGGAAAAACAATGCAGCTTAACATATTAAACACGCCAAACAAAAGCACGACACAGAATGTTCCCAAAGTCGATGTCTGGCAAGTAATTTTACAGTAAGAACAGAAATCCTTCTGTAATACTTCACGATTACAAGTAACACTCTTGAAAGATGCTACATAACATCTGGACAATAAACACAAGATATTTACCTAATATTGCCAGCACTAAAAAATTTTTAATGCATAACAGCAGTTAAATTATATAAAGATAATAGTAGTACTTTTCGTTTTATCGACACTGTGTAATAACAAAGATAATTAATGTCACCTTCCTCCATTAACCAGGCTTGGGACTGGCACTGTCAGAGTGCAAACAGTGGTTGAGTCATATATATATATATATATATATATATATATATATATATATATATATATATATATATATATATATATATATATATCCTAAGACAAAATCAGTCACCATCTCTGACCTTAAACAGAATGAACGAAGAATGAGGGACAAGTACATTTGACATATTTTATTCCATGTGATATCATCCACGTCTTCAACTGGAGATATTGCAAAGTAGCAAGATTAATCCAGCAGTGTAAGAAAAACCGTCACACTGCAATGTCACTCACATTATTTATTACCAAAGCATTCAACTTCCTAGTTTCATTGTTAAATCAAAGCATACCTCATAGGCTGAAGGTTGTTGATCTTCATCCATAGTTGTTGGGCAAGGTCCTGACACCTACGTGGAACACCCGGCTCCAACAGAAGAGGAAGGTTGCTGACGATTGTGTTACAGTACGGCATTAATTCCGTGGCTGACTTAACGCACAACTGCTCGAGAAGCAGAATGCACTCACCCGGAACCACAAGAAGTCGGTTAAAAGCTGAAAGAATTTAATAAAAACAGTACATTAGTTTCACAACACGGCAAGAGGTAGAACAAACCATTCTTTCAGCCACGGCTAGGCAGGCAGATGCTAAGACATTGAATGAATGCAATCTTGAATCATCACACTTCATCTGAATAAACCATTTGTTGTGCCTCCCAACTTCAGCCTCCTCTCTTCTTTGTCCACTACGCTCGTTGCTCATGAATGTGACAGACATGATCTCCTGGTCCCGTGTGCAGGGGCTGCTTTTCATCAAAAGTTGAGCTTCTGTCTTCATTGGTCCTGGACTTTGGAATCAACTCTCTCCATTGACACGTTCTTTGTCATTAACTGGTACCCCAGCACATCTTTCCGCTGTCAGAAAATCACTTCTTTAATCTGAGTCGTCCACACTGGAAGCCCTTATTGGCATGCACTGTGAGAGGCGGTTCAAAATTTATATATACAATGCAATACAAAATGCAAAAATGGAAACAACGTATACCAGCTTGGAGACTTTCTTCCGAACATGAAACTCCTGGCAACAAGAGAAGCGCTTCCTTCGGTATGCAGTCAACAGTTTCTTCATCCAACCAATCAGCAACAAGACAATGATGTGGATAATGTGTTGCTAACAACCTGTACACAACACAACAACAACATACAACAGCTAAACAGACAGTTTCCAAAAATGCTAAGTAATCACGTATTATTAAGAAACACAACTAAAATACAGGTGTTTTCTCTTCATTGTATAACCAACTAATAAACAAATATTCAAACTATCATCACACTGACTTTGCACAATATCAAACAGCAACAGATCTTTATTTGTTAATCAGAGTCCGTTGAGCAGTAGCACAACAGTCACAAGAAATACACTGAGAGGCAGCCATAAAGTGTTAGCGACTTCATTTTCTTAGCCTTGGCTTATGAGGGATGAGTGGTCAGTCCTCTCCCTTGTCGTCTAATCTTCCCATCAACAGTGTACACTGTACAGTCAGTGTACTCATTACAGCTCAGCTGGATGGGGTAAAGAAGTCCTGAACCAAATTTCTGCGCTGGTGGAGGGGATTTGAACCCACAACCTCTCAATTGACAGTCATCCACTCTAACCACTACACTATCACACACACACACACACACACACCACCACCACCCCACTGAGTAAATCATGTGTAACAACTGTATGCAAGCTGCTTACATAAGACTGCCTCTATCACCAATCCACCTATTCATATCAAGTCCTTGTATTGACACAGGATTAAATCTGTGTACTAATAATTGAAATAAGACAACCTTATATCACTTCAGTAGGTGCATGAATAAAGCAAGAATCCAACCTGAGGATAGATGAATAAACTCCAACAAAGAGAGACGGCTCTTTCTGTGCCTGCTGCAGCAAGTATTTCATCGGCAACTGAGACATCATCTGCGCTGAATAGTGATGCACTGTCCGACTAAAAGCGACTGTATGAAAAATAAACAAACATAATATATACATAAACACTGAACAGTCTTTCAAAGTGAACACCTACGTACAGGATGGAATGTTATTTAAGTTTCACTCTACTTTATAGTTTCAGCTTCAGTTTCGCTTAAACTTTTCAGCCAAATAAAATATACCATTGTGAAATTTAAATCATGTCTGAAAGTGACCGTCTCTCACCTGTTGATTTCATGTTGTTGAGAAGCGTGTCGTGATACAAAAGCACATAATACAGAAGCAGAATCTGTGCCGCAAAATTCGAGCATTCCGCGAGCGTCTCGGAGACGTCCATCGGTTCAACGGACGAATCCTTCTTCCGCAGATTCGTCATGACGATCGAGTCTTTAAATACACCGAGAATCTCGTCCTCTGTGATTGGATCGTTGGTCCGTTCGATCTTAGCGCTCGGCAGAATGATCGAGTTTATGTAGACCTCGATAAGTGGAGGTATTAATGGATGCACTGGAGTGGAACACTGACAGAGTTGCTTGAAGATCCAGTCCTGAAAAAGAAAGAAACTGCAATATAAGAACAAATTAACATTGTTCTGTACGTTAGAACAAGACTTTGATGTGTTGGCTTCTCACTCTCGTGTCTAGCAACATCTTGTTCCAATTTACAGCAAATTTAAAAGGAGCCGCATCAGCCACAGGCGATTCATACAATTTTATCAACATTATTTAAAATAATCACGCTAAATAACTACTCCAATCACCTTATGCCATGTGATGCAAGTATAATCAATCACTTTAGTCCAGCACATATCAACATATATCAAGGGCGTGAAAAATAACTGAACTGGCAGCTGTTGCAGAATATTATAATTTTTGTGGCTGCTATAGTCAATGAATCTGTGACCTCAATAGATGTGTAAGAGAAAATCAATTGAGCAAAAGTCTAAACTTGACGGTGATCAGAAAGTCTGGTCAGTTCCATCTACCTTGATTGATACTTTGTGTTTAGAGAAAGCTCGACTTCGTAGAAGCTGGTATATGCAATGCACGGGCAAATACCCCGAGATGTTAGCGTTCAGGTTGTCTGTGACTGGAACCCTTACAGCATGTGATGTCACAACCTGAAGAAAAACAAACAGCCAGTCACATCGAACAGTAAATTAATTAGTTCAGAATCCTGCATTGACCTTGGAAACAAAAATGCTTCCATCAACTTAAAAATATTCCCCAAATCTGCAACTGATGCTGAAGATCCACATGCGAAATGAAAGACTTCCTGTTTGTTAGCAACTTAAACCATTATAAATGGTTCACTGTGAAATTCTTAAATTACTTAGAGCCCACAGCCACATGAAAAAACAAAATTTGAATTCTTCCCAATACGAAAGCAAAACACACATGTATGCTTGCAACAACTATAACCCCATAAAAAGTTTTTTAAAGGGAATTGCAAGGATGGTAAGTGGTGAAGCTTGATGGCCACAATTGGAAGACGTACCTGTTCCGTAAAAATATCTTGTGTGAAGATTGTTTTCATACGAACAAGAGCATTTGCCTTGACAGCACTCTGTATTTGAAAGACATGAAAACAGAATTTGATAGAATCTTTGCAGCTTGAAAATGTGATCACACACTTCATCTCATCTAATCTAATCAAAAGGCTCTACAAAAATGCTAAGCAACCATGCATATAATTAAATTACTCAAACAATTCAATTTAAATTCAAGAAACATAAGCAAAGAAGCCACCAGTGAAATTCTTCAAACATTAATTCATCACATTTTCCACAGAAGTACCATATATTTATTTAGTAGTCAGGAAGTATGAAAAAACATGACAAACACTTGCCTTCATTCCCAGGGTAGAGCTAACGAGATCTGCAATTGCATTGTTCTGGTTGCTATGGAAATGGATGGCAATTAACAGCAGCATCTCACCAAACGAAGCCTTCACGTTAGCACACCTAATAATAACGACACATTACAAGCCTTCACGTTAGCACATCTAATAATGACACATTACAAGCCTTCACGTTAGCACATCTAATAATGACACATTACAAGCCTTCACGTTAGCACACCTAATAATGACACATTACAAGCCTTCACGTTAGCACACCTAATAATGACACATTACAAGCCTTCACGTTAGCACACCTAATAATGACACATTACAAGCCTTCACATTAGCACACCTACCGTATTTTCGCGAATATAACACGCACACGGGTATAACACGCACCCGAATATAACACGCTACTTTTTGCGATTTCAGTAAAAATTAATTTGTATAACACGCACCCGACTATAAGACGCACCCGTTTTCGTTCTTCTAACCACCAGGAGGTATAGATTCCTGTATAAAACTCGCCATTTACTTGAGTTTCATATGATGACAGTTTCGATAAATCTAGCAATTAATAATTGTTTGATATATCAATTGACGAAAATAAAGTGGGTATGGCCAAATGAAATTCTGACTTTTACACAAGTTTAGAGATGGCATTCACCGCATTCGACATTTGCAAAATTGAAAATGACAGACAATTACAATTTATATACTGTAATATTTAACTTTTATATTTAAGGCCGAATCAATTTATTATACTTTCAATTGTAACTATCTGTGGCCCTGATATTTTTATGACAATAATACTTCTACTGACGTCGGACTTCATATCCTATCGTTTTGTCGACGTCTATGCCTCCGTATTGTAAGTATAACACGCCCACGAGTATACCACGCGGGTAGGGTGCGTGGTTTGTAAAATTTTGTATAACCCGCGTGTTATATTCACGAAAATACGGTAATAACGACACATTACAAGCCTTCATGTTAGCACACCTAATAATAACGACACATTACAAAACTTTATATGCAGAAGATCATATTTATGCAGGAAAATTTTACAAATTCTGACATCCATAAGAAACAATGTTGAAATTCATAATCACTTCAATACTACATCAAAGATAATAAAAGATAAAAATATACCACAATTAGGCCAATTCTGCATTGTATGGATAGCTCTCTAGTAATCAGGAATCATGTTGCTACCATTTAATTAACCCTTTACCAGTTCATTTTTAAATTTTAAGCTCGTTTTCAGCGGATATTCTCGGGGCAAACGGGTAAAAGATTAAGAGTGATTTTTGCCCTGAAATGATTTATATAAAATGATTGAATGATTGGTTTATTGGTAACATACTGTTCATAGTGTTGTCCCTCCTCAACAAGCCAGTTGATCCACTTGATCGCTTGCTTCTCCTGAGCACTGAAGCTCGAGCTGTCAGAGTTAAAAAAACAGACGGACATTGTCAGAATAGAAAATGCATCCATTTGTAGAGAAAGCAACATAGAGCAGGTAGGCCTAGCACATGAGAGGATAATTTATGAAGCATGAACAGAAGATGATGTCACGATATGTACCACAATATCTGGATTAAAGGCATTAATTACAACTGCAGCCCATTACACTGTAGTCAGACTTTTTATAATTTAATTAATCCCCTTAATTTACTCTAGTTAACGTTATTTGACTGTTAGTTTACCTAAAAAATCGTTTATTAAACTTGCTTTAAGCAACAATACATGTTCTTCCAATAAAGATTTTCAAATAATTTAAAAAATTGGTAGGAACTCGAATCATCATCAAATTTTATAATTAAAACCATTTCAAGAAATTATAATTTAAACTCAAAACAAATGCGGGTAAGTACTTCAAATTCGATGCACAGGATTCATCGAACCCACGAACGATTTTTTTACACAGAAAATGCCTCTGACAAATCCTGCTTTTTGAACGGCGTTATACAAACAATCAATGTTCAACTAAAACTACAATTATGAACATGATAATAGACAATCAATGTTCAGAATATCCAGTGAAGTCACTGTACATAGACAAAGATGATCAGAAGTCTACTGACTCTACTGCACTGCCTGACGTGAGGACAAGCAAACTGCAAGTATAGGCACACCCAATAAAGACGAGTACTGATGGGAGTACTAACCTTAGAAGATGAGGACAAGCCAGAAGCATGCAGAGGCCAAGGCAGATGAATCTAATGCCTGGTTCGGTCATTGGTGGCCGAGAGATGACGAGCTGAAGCAAATACTTGTTCTCTTCGTCTGTGAACCTATGCACAAGAAAAGTCATTGCTAATGACACACCACTCACAAAAAGTTTACCTGGAAAACAAATTACTTGCTCCAACAGGACAGACACAAGAACATCGTAAACAACGCACGCATGATCATTTCTACACACAGAAACATAAGTTCAACATAAATTCAATAATTTGAAACAATGGATACTAACATTAACTTTACATGTGGATAACGTTAGCCTACTAACATTAACTTTTCATGTTGATAACGTTAGGCTAACACATTGCTAATTTGAGTCAGGTCATATATCCATATACATTATACAATCATTAATAGTAATTCATGTGGTAAAAATATGTTGCTGAGCTTCATGGATGATCTACTGGTTTCTTGAAGCTGTGATGTCAGATTGGTTAAGTAAAAAGATCTTGCAATCATAGGACTGTGCCTTTGACTCTCTGACCAAATGCTGACAGAAATAAGAAACTACCAAACCATGCCATACACCATCCCAAAACAATATTACCTCGACACATACAAGACTTGAATTCTTAACTTGCTCGTGTTTCATTTGGAATGTCATTCAACAGACTTTACTTACTTGAGTCCAGCAATGCACTTGAGAGCGCTATACAGTCTGATGAACGCACAGCCCTGAACCACTCTGCTGTGCGATATAATTTCCGATCCAGACTTCAAGATTTCAGTGAGCTCCTCCAAAAGCTGATGGCGCAGTGCAAAGACGGCAGAGGAAGAATCATTTCTCTGTGAAAGAATAAACTGTCTTGTAATCATAATATTATATGCTAAATATTTAAAAAATTCGTTCAGAAAAAACTACAATACTCATAGCCATAAGTGCAAAAAAACTCCTGCATCACAAGCGCAAACAAGCACAGTTACAATGCGGCAAGAAAATTAGTCTAAAATGCATTTATGGTAAAGCCAATGGACAGCTAAACCTAATTTTCATGTACATATAACATTCAAGATGGCAAATTATATATGAAGCTAGTGATTACCTTCTGGCCAATTCGGACAAAATTTGCAAACCAGTTGCGCACGTTAGCATCGTTGTCAAGCAACAGGCCGCTGACAAATGCGACAAGACTGCTGACAACACTGGAGTTGTCGACTTTGGAGTCGTGTCGCAGTGTCAGTCGGATGGCAAGACCGGGCTGCTGACAGTGCTCCACCTGACATCAAATAAGCACAACGGCAGCTCTTTCATAACGGAACTACATAAATTAATCTTTATAAGCTAATTGACGGTAAATCCTACGCTGGTTAAGAAGTCTTAAGATAAAAGGCGCTACACAAAATGCTTAGATCTAACTGACCAATGAATGAGTGAAACTGTCTAGCTCACAGAACAAACGCAAAATACAAATTCTAAATCCCAAGTGTTGCATGTCGTCGCAAAGCATAAAAGCAGGTGCACGTTGAATGTAGTCTATGTATCTGAACACTTCCATTCTGAAATTTAAGACTCTCAGAAGGAATTGGTCATTCTTAGAGGATGAAGGCATGTGCCAAACAAATTTTTATTTATTTATCGCATTATGCTGTAGTATTTTTGCTATTATTCATTTAGCTTCAAGGGTTATGTTTCAAAGCTTTATCATCAGATTGCTAACTCCCAGCTAATGCCAAATCTAAGATGACAAGAAGGGTGTTAATATGCTACTTACGCAGAGGGACCTTATGGTAAGGACATGACCAGGCGACATGTCACAGAGCATGAGCAGCGCCTCTGAGCGTCGCTGGCTGCTCACTGCTTCCTCATCCTGTGCTTCTCCATTAGCAATCAAACAAGTGCAAACTAAAAACCAATCATGATACATATATTACACCTCAATCAAACAAGAAGAAACAAGCCACAAAATCAAATCCGTAAGAACTGTGACCAGAGTAAATATGATCATGAACCATCATTACAATCAAACATTTTTCTGTTCATGAATTCATTCATTCTATAGTTCTTCTTTTCAAGGGTACAACTCAGAAGCACTTTTACTCATTTGAAATCAAATCTAATGAAACTGATATTAGTCTATAACATGCTAGTTTACATCATTTACACATGTCCTACATGTTGTACTACTGAAATCAGATAATAATAAAACTAATAATTTTGCTAGCAAATATAATATTCTTACAACATTTAATTCTCAAATTAACAGAGAGATATAACCGAAAACCACTAAACTGACCTTCAAGAAAGCTGTCTGGAGAGTTGGCAATGACACGGCACAAGAGCCAGTTGCCGTTCTGCACATGTAGTAACGCCTCTGCCACTTCGGTTATTGGCAGCAGCGACGGAAGCTCTACAGGCAAACCGTATCACATACACACAACATAAGAAACTGTGTAAATATTCTACAAGTGCTATCAAATAGTTTAAAATATAATTCCTGCAAAGAACGTATTAGTAAAAAAACTAGCACGCTCACTCTCCATTCTCAACATTTCGTATAACTGACATACAAGCATGATATCATTGAATTTCAAAAAGGAAAAAATTCCAGATTCTCAGAGAGCACTTTGGCATTTTAACAGCTGAACCAGAGTGCACTGGAGTAGATTACTTTGAAGGAGTGCCTGCAGGTCACACCACTATGTTCCTTTCACGCTTGAAAATTGTCTTATTTAGTTGTTGCTAGACTGGGAGCACCTCTGAGCAGATCACCTTGAAGGTGTGCTATATAAAAAGTAAATAACAATGAAAATTCCTTACTAATTATATTGAATTTTTAAAGAGCATGACATTTAACAGGGATATCCCAAACTCTGACCTACCCGCTTGGGCAATGCACAAAACGTCTGAAACTTCTTCCAAGTAAACTTCACTCTCAAACAACTCTGACGACTTCTCGTAAAACTTGTTTCGAGATTCTTTCATCTGCCAGAGATTAAAAAAACAGAATACGTCAACGAAGACGCTGCAAGGCACTTCATTCGCAATCACAATTGTACCTGCAAAAAACTATTACAACATTCCATTATAATATGAATTCCAACATAACACAGTCAGAACAAGTCCATTGCCTTAGCTAATGCACAGGTGGGTGATTAGGCCACAAAACAAGCACTACATCTAAAAAATAAATTAATTATCATTGCTCTGCATCTTTTTCTAATAAGGAAATGTTAATCAATTGCAATGAGCAAAATTTTGCGAGAGAAGGACTTGCTAACGGTTCCTAGGCTCATTAAACCATGTACTTTCTCGTGGAGGCTCAAATTAACTGGAGACATGAACGCAACTTCAATTTTTCTGAATTAAATGTATTGCAAATGACTAATGCCTGCTACATATTTTAAAACGAATAATCCACTAGGTCTACCACGAATGTTTCTCATGTTCATCAAAGCCAACAAACACCTGTAATTAATTATCAAACACCTGTGATTATCAAACACCTGTAATTACATCTGACGCTACCTGATACATGATGAACAGAATCTCTGACAGCAGCAGCCGAAGCTTTCGTGCAGCATCGCATCTCTCAAATTCCAGAGCGATTCCTTGATCGAGTTGGGAGACGAGTAGACTCTCCGTCTGATCAATTCCAAGTTTCGAACTGAAATGCAATGTTCATGATCACAGATTCAAATTAGACAACCATTTTGACATCACAATCAAGGATACCCTGACACTGCAAGCTCAAATATAACTAACACAATACGGAAATTAGCACAAATCACATGACATTTAACTTAATCTAGATAATTTAAATATACGACTGTCTACATATCGTAATTTATCGTATAAATCCATGTTCAAGCAGCGTGTAGCAAATTCTGAATCATCGAACAGGATTTTTCACCAGATCACCAAAACTGTTTTGTAAAAAACCTTCACACAAAATGCTATTAACAGCGAATCACCAATCACAAATGAGAATGATGCTAACCACCAGATATCTAAATTGATTTGTAAAGAAGACAGTATCACCGGTTCAAAAACACTGGTCGCAATAAGCAATTTGGGATTTTGGTACAAACTAGTTTTGGGTTATGGCCTATCAAACACTTGATACAAAACTGCTTTCATAGATTTGTCCTATTTTACATTCAATTCAGTTTCGGCAAATTGGGATTTGGCGATTCGGGTCCGCACAAGCTTTCGGCATATTGAACGTTTGGTAGAAGACTGGACTCTGGGACTGCGCTTATTTGGCAGTTTAATCACTTTCCACGATTCCGGTAGACCTCAGTCTATTGAAAGAGGCCCAACCCGAATCCCGAAATCGCTCCAAATACACAAACGATTTACGGCAAAAAAACTTTATAATAGAAAGCAGCCGAACTCCGCCCCCCCCCCCAATTATTTTTTTTCAGAGTTAAAATGAATACATGGTATAATGGACCTATTAAGTGTTGTCAATAACAAGGTTATGAGTCTAAAAATCATCAGGTTTTGTGAAAAATCTATTTGGGGGGATCCGGCCTATATTAGTTTAAGAGATTCTGGTTCAATGCCACGCCGTTGAAACTTGAAAGACCGAACCTGAGTTGTTGTTCCTTTCTGGCATCCTGTTCCAACTCGTGAAAATCGATCGACAACAGGCCAACCAAACTGTTCACCACTTCGATTCCTGAAAGGCACTTGAGGATCTTCTTCCTGTCTAAGGTCCACCTGGCGCTCGTGTCCAAAGGAGCACAGAGAGACATCCGAACCAGGCATGGCAGAATCGGCCGCAAGGCCCACTCAGGCAACTCCGATAGCCGGTCGATATCTACATTCGCAATTGACGCAAAAGTCTCAGGCAAAACCGGTGGCTTTGTAGTCGGCATAGTCAACCGTAAATTGATTTAGATCTTACAGGTATAGGCTAGTTATCCAGCGGTTTCAGTTCTCAGTGTAATTTTGAAACACGGAGCAAACAAACATTTTTCATATAAAGCGCTTTTATCGCCCATAATAAAGACAACAACAGTCGGTAGATAGCACTCTACGTCAGACAATATATTTAGGATGCAGCCATAGATTAAAAATAGGATGTAGCTCATTATTATCTTTCTCTGGAAATTAATTTGGAAAACAATAATAATAATAAATTATTTCGCTTATTCGACGATCCGGTTGACAGACCTCAGCCGTTTACAGTGTACAGTTACGCAGTTTTTAAAAATTAAATCGATCTTAACTATACTAGCGGAACAAACAGCCAAATATAGCCTAATTGTGCCCGAACAGATTCTGGACATGCAGGACTAAATTTCTTGCAGGACAACGATCAGGGCATTGAAAGGTTTTTTTACGAGGGCATTTTCCCTGACATGCCCTGGCGTAACGCCGCTCCTGTCTGGTGTGTAGGCTAGGCCTAATTACTTATCTTGATAAAGTAGCCTATATAGATTGACTGACTGACTAATTGATTGATTGATTGATTGATTGATTGATTGATTGATTGATTGATTGATTGATTGATTGATTGATTGATATTTCCAATAGCAACAATTTAAACTCTCGGCTCAGGGACATTCGGTGCACCGCACCGAATGGACCTATGTTAAATAGCCTACGGTCCGCGAGGCTCTGCCATAATAATTTTTTATTATGACTATTTTTGACTTTCCACATTGCAATGACAGCATTTAAAGTTGCAACGCGTCTTAACATTGCTCCCTTTTTACAGTGCTGATAAGAGTGATATCACAGTGGTTTCTCATCCAAGAAAAGTTGTATTTCACTAAATATAGTTTGGCCTACATAATAGGCCTATATAGCTGTAGCTGCCCGTATAAGCGTAGGCCTACAGAGCACGTAAGCTACAGTCTGCCATGGCAGTCTATAGGCTACTCTAGGCCCCATGGTTACATCTTGCAACCTTGCAAAGGCCGTTCCCCTCTTCGGATCAGATTCTACTGGAAAGTAGCCTACGTTGTTCCGATAGGCCTAGGCCTACAGGCCTATGCATATCTTGTGCTGCTTGGTCGGCTTTCATTCCCAGTTGCGGGTCCCACCACCTGGAACTCTTTTAAATCATCGACTACCTCGTATTCGCGAGACTTAGTCTAGCCTAGGCCTACATGTCTTTTGCTCTAAGCCTTCTAAGGTAAAAAAAACACCTACCCATTTCTGTAGTCTGCTATAATTAGTAAGCTTAATCGTGGCCCTTATATATAGGCCTAGTCATTGTCCGGCTTCAATCATTTCAATGTGCAATGTAGGCCTATACCGAACTGTCCAATTTAACTATAGTTGGCAGCCATGCGATGCGTCCTCCACATTCTACTGCACTCAGTTTGTCAATTATAGCTGCCAAATAAAGGGTAGCCTAGGTCTACGTGGACCTTTTGGGAGGGTAGCGAGAAGCAATATCGCACCCGTGCGCTCTTCGTGACAGATTAGACGGTGACCTATAAATTTACCATAAATTATTATATCATCCTAAACCGTTCCTCCCAAAGTACGAAGTAGGCTACATAAAATTATGTATAGGCGATGTGCAATTGTTATAGCGCCCCTTCAACTTCAAGCTCTCTCTACTCAGAGGCGCTCCCGAATGCAGATAGCGGACACTGCATCGGAGTTTCACGCTTAATCTAACTATTAAATTTCTGAGATAGGCTACCGGTAATATTAAAGTGGGCTAATTGCAAAAAGATTTTCGATGTTGTACGACGTTGCCACATTGTCCTACGGCTAGACGTCACGCAGGGTAATAGGGGCCTATAGGTAGGTCTAGGCCTAATGCTTATGTTCCTTAAGAGAAATATTCAGATTATCACTCGCTCGCTCACTTGCTCGCTCGCTCATTCACGCGTGTACTTAACGTGATGGACGTGTTCATTCACACTTCGTTACACGAATTATTGATCGACTGCTTTAATCTTTGAACGTCATCCATACGATGATAGGCCACCGCGTCTCCACATAACAGGAGGCAGCCTTCATTTTTCGTCTTTGCTTACCGAGCGGTGGCCACAGAGTATATATTGTCCAGTGATGCATCTACTTGCCGTGGACCTATAGTGAACCCTGGTGTCGATATGAAACTCTCATCCATCGACGTATTATCATTCATATGAAGAAGCCAGTCATGCACCGCTCGAAAAGCCTTGCAAGGCAAGCATTAATATTTTTGCCAGAATGTCATTTTATTGTCCTCACACGCTCGTTCTGACCCTTGCCAGAGGGACAAAAGGTCTGCTGTCAGTAGCTGCGACCTCCATTTTTCACGAAGCGACGACACAGTGTCTGTCTTTCCTCTCTAGCCAAGATAACGACGGGCTAAAGGCCTCCTTCTGTGGGTCGTGTCCGTGCATGCTGTCGAAGCCGCTGTAACGTAAGATTGTATTTCCAAGAAACGTTTGATTGTAGGCCTATTCGGGTGTCGGGAATACACGTACGCCGGTAGCTAACGCTCAAGGGAGTGAACATACATGGGCTAACTCTGATGACGTGCAGGCCTAACAATTGTACCCAGTGAGAATTATTGCCGTGGGGTTCAGAGGGTTCAACTCCTAGTCTTTCTTAGTGTCCCATAGTAGCCTAGACTGTCTGGTCTTCTTTTCACACCCAAACTTCTCGGCCTATAGCCTATGGAAGTATCTAAGTAGACCTAGCCTATAAAATTCTCCCATCATGCACTGACTCGCATCGTGTTTTAGGTATTTCTACTATTATAGATGCCTAATTCTGAGCAATACACAAAATAAATTTATAGGTGAATTATTTTTGGGTAATCTGTAGACAAACAATATGCTATTTGTAAATTAACAAATTTGATGTAATTTGAAATAAAAAATTTGGTGATTGGCAGAAAAAGCCTTAGTTGAATGAACTAATTAGGTATAGGGCTCTAGGCCCTATAGAACTTTGCGTAGCCTATCTACTCGCTGAATTGTATAAGCAACGTGGCTCAATAATAGACGGGCAGCACTATATTTTTTCATATGATGTACCTCAAAAAAATTTGTAACAAGCTGGATTTGAGTTAAAACAATTTAGAATTAAAAGTTATACATGGAAAACAAGATAGCACGAAATATGTGCATTGCTATCTTAGTAGGAACCATGGTGTAAGAAGGGATGGTGTGCGCACTTCCTATACTGGCCATACAACGTTTTTGGCTCCACTTATTTTAGTTCAGCAGGTGGCGCTGCTGTCGCCAGTTGCGCGAATGCAGCACAGGGAATATAGAGCAAGAAGTAAGGAACATTCGAAACATGGAACATAGGGACAAGGAGAGTGCAGGAACATAGCAGGGAACATCACTTGGAACATACTAGTGGCGATGAGGATCAGGTAGCATTGCAGGGAACATGGAACATCACACGGAACACCTAGGAACATATGCCTAATATACAACAAAGAACGTGGAACGTAAAGAACATGAAGCATCACAGATAACAATGTTCAGAGAATATGGGAATATAGGACGAGGAACACGGAACATGCATGCATTCCGGAACACGCTACAAGGACTCTAGAACGTAAGGAACATGGAACATCAGAGGAAACATCAAAAACATTCAGGAACGTGGAACATAAGAGGAAACATCAAAAACATTCAGGAACATGGAACATAAGAGGAAACATTAAGGAACATGGAACACGGAAAGTGCAACCGGAATTGGATCACAAGAAACATGGACCATCAGGTGAAATACGGAACATGGAAGATCAGGGGAAATTAGAATCAGTGAAGAACAAGGAATGGAGGACGCAAAGAACAGGGAGCATCAGAGAGCATAAGGAACATGAAACATCACATGGGCCACCAGAGACATCAGAGAAAAAGACGCGGAACAAGCAACAAGGACCGTGGAACATAAGCAATATACAACAAGGACCATGGAACATAAACAACCTGGAACATCACGGGAAAATGAGAAACATTAGAGAACACGGAATGTGGAACACGCAACATGGTACGTGGAACGTAATGAACATGGAACATAAAAGGGAAGATCAGAACCATTAAGAAACATGTAACACGGAATGTGGAACAAGGAATTTGGAACACAAGGAACAGGTGAACATCAGGAAACGTTCGCTGGAAAACAGAACACGGAATGTGGAACACGCAACAAGGTCCGTGGAACGCAAGGAACAAGGAACATAAGAGGGAACACAAGAAACATTAAGGAACATGGAACCAGGAATATGCAACAAAGAATATAAGGAACACAAGAAACACAATGTAACATAAGAAACAAGGAACATCGTAGGAACTTCAGAGGCAATAAAAAATACGGAACGCGGAACACGCAACAAAAACTGTGGAGCTTAATGAACATGGAACACCAGAGGGAACATCAGAAACATTAAGGAACAAGGAACGCAAACCACGCAACAAGAGCCGTGGAACAAAAAGAACATGAATCATCAGGATAAACATAAGAAATATTACCGGTAAGCAACGCGGAATATGTAACAACGACTGTGGAACATAAGAAACAGGAAACACCAAGGAACACCAGGAACATGGAACATCACATTCAACACCAGTGACATAAGAAAACAAAGGACGCGAAACAACCAACAAGGACCGTGGAACATAAGGAATATAAACAATTAAGGAGCATGGAACATAAGGAACCTGGAATTTCACAGGGAACAAGGAACACGGAACATCAATTAACAGGGAACAGAGGGCACATCACAGAGAACAAGGGAACACGGAACATCGATATGAACATCAGGGTCAGAGGACATAGAAAACATTGGAACACAGGGAACACAATAACATCACATGGAACAGAGAACACGGAACACAAGAGAAAAGGAAACAAAAAGCAGATGGAACAGAACATAGCAAAGATAATTTGTGTCGCCCTCCTCCTTCGTCCAGACATGAGACTGGCACTAAGGAACGGACATGCAGTGAAGGAGTATAAGTATATATGCCATACAATATCATGAAATTCCATTAGGCTTATAGGCGAAGTTCGTCAAATAGCGACGCCAGCGCCCTCTAGCGACCTGAGCCACAAATTTTAGCCAAGTGCGCACACCATCCCTTCTTACACCATGGTAGGAACATAATAAACGACGCACTCTTTTTCTTAGCGTAAGTGGACGTTTTGCGTCATTTCTGAACGATAGTAATGAGTAAATGGGCATGTTGATGTTTAGCGGTCTTTATCGTAGTTTCATATTTTCTACGAAATAATCAAAATTTCTTGTTTTAATTTGAAAATATTATTAGTTTTATGTAATTAATTACCGCGAGTTTTTCCTGGGAAAAGTTTGCTAAGAATTGTGGACTTTTATTATTAGTAATTTATATTGTGATTGTAAATGGCCAGGGCCTGGCGTGTGATGATCCAAAGCCGATTGCTTTTGAACATAGCGTTGTTCAACCAAAACCTAACCTCTTACCATCTAGCACGGGTGCAACCACAGGTTATTGAGCACTCTCGGGATAAAATGGTGACCCACACGGTAAAAGTCTAGAACGACTCGGTAGCATGTAATCAGGATGGTCGTCACAGATATAGGCAGAATAGAGCGGTCTCACCTACGACGATCGATAACCCAATGTTTCTCGGTCCTGTAACCTACCTCGATCGATAACCTAAGGTTAACGGGAAAGTTAGTGAGTTAGTCATTCATCAGAGCAAAATGTTTAAGAAGGAATCCTGTCACGCGACACCGGCATAGGTAGATTTTGCTATATTTTTTTAGCTTATTTAAGTGTATATTAATATTTATGAAAATATACCTTTTCATGGCATTTTGGCTTACTTACTTTCACGGGAACATTGGGCTATCTATCGCCGTAAGTGAGACCGCTCTATTCTGCCCTAATCTGTGGCGACCATACTGTTTACTTGCTACCAAGCCGTTCTTGACCTCTACCCCCCACAAAAATTTCCTAATCCAGTGGGTTTTTGGGGTGGAGTAGGTGGGACCTCATTTCTATCTAGGACACTAAAATACCTATCTCCAGTTTCTCCACTACCTTGGGCAATCTGGTCTTCTACCTGCTAATCAGTCTAACTTTAGGGCCCCATCATTCCACAGGGACTGATCTCCTCTATAATTATATATTCTCTGAAAGCTATTTTGCAAATTTTAGTGATGAGGCGATGGAAGGGCAAAGTAGTGTAATGGAGGATGAGACCTGTGCGACGCTTGTGCGTGTTGAATGAAGAGGCTGCATGGATGGTGAACAATTGATGAAGATATATAGGACGGCTGCGATGATTGAAGTGTATAGTAAATGAGTGATAGTACTTTGTATTCTATGCGTTCAGGCATTTTTATCCAGTGAAGTGATTTCTCGACAGTAGTGATGTGGTGGTGTTTGAGGTTTAGGTGATAGCAAAGGCAATGTCATTCTGGATAGCTTGGAGGTGGTTTATTTGGGTGATATCAATGTTTAGGAAAAAATCCATATTTCGATCGCCATTTTGGAAAATGGCTGCCATTGAGACCATTGGGAACTTTGTAATGGTCTTGTTAGATTCCTTGCCCTTAAATGTGTATGTTTTGACACCAAGATGACGATTCTAAGTGAACTAAATACTGAGATACTGACAAATCCATATTTTTGGGTCAGCCATTTTGGAAAATGGCCGTCACTGAGGCCATGACAAAATTTGTGATGACTACTTTGGAATTCTTACCCCTAAATATGTATCTTTAGACACCAAGATGACGATTCTAAGTGAATTGGAAGCTGAGATATTGAAAAATCCATATTTCGGTCGCCATTTTGGAAAATGGCTGCCATTGAGAACTTTGTAATGGCCTTGTTAGATTCCTTGCCCTTAAATGTGTATGTTTTGACACCAAGATGACGATTCTAAGTGAATTGGAAGCTGAGATATTGAGAAATCTGTAAATCGGTCGGCCATTTTGAATTTGGCCCTATAAAACAGGGCCCGGTGTCCCAATTTTTGGCTATCTTCACTACAGTGTATTACAGTATATTACAGTTGGATTTGGCATATTTTCAGCTTGTTACAATTTTTTTTGATGTATTGCCACCCAACGACCCTACTATAATTAGTGGCAGAAAGAAACTGATACTGAAAAAAAATAATTGGACGAAAGACACACGTGATCTACAATTTCTACATAACATAATACATGTAGCCTATGTGTGACGTGTCGCAATTGAAAAACTGATATATGACGTCATCTTTATAAAACAAACGTTACCGATGACGTAACTTTTGTTGCAATGGACCAACATTCATGGGGACTTTCGCTGTTCGATGCCGTTAGTTAGGATTTCATTCTCTATTTTTTCTTCTATTAAGTACTGAAAATGACAAGTTTGATGCTCAGAATGATTAGGTGATCCATGTTACGGAACATATTACACAAGGCACAATGATCTGTTTACGAAATTGTCGAAGGAGATTAGCTGGAAGGACGTTGAGAAACGGACGACATTTGGAAAGTTGAATGGTTAGTTGACCCAACTGTGTTTATTTTCTAATAACAGACTTTCTGCTACCAAAATAACAGAATTAAAGTGCTTTATAGAAATCTGAATTAACTACTTGCCCTAACAAACAAGAACAACGCAAAACAAAACAGTCATATTACCAGGGTATAAGAGCAAGGCCGATAAAAGAAAAAATCCCGGCCCCTGCCTAGACAGAGCAGCCAGGCTTACCAAAAATTAATAATATCCCTTATCAATCCCTGATTACATCTTCTAACTAAAATTGTCTGTTGCATCATTGTCTTCCCATTGGCAACTAATATAGTCGATCCACGTCTCCGTTTTCAACTTTGTCTGACTATGATGCTAGGATTATTATACGATAGCCTATTTATTACTTGGAGTTGCTTATTGTCCCCTCTACATTTTCCTCTATAAATGTTCTCCCCAACTTTGAACCACGGGGGGGGGGGCAACTAGAACGTTCTGTGGTAGGTGAGTGAGTAGTGGAGTCATTAGTGGTTGCTCGTGACCACCTACCAAACTTGCACATGAGAAATTTGACGTCTGTAGGGCCTACTTAGTCTGTGAGTGATGTTAGGCCCATTATGAACAATTAAAAGTTCCTCATTATTGTTATTCATTAAGCAAACAATGGTCATATATCTAAACGTCACCAATGTTCCACGCAAACACATGCATAGTACCTGCAGCCAACCACAATGATACTTCAGTAGGACTTCAGTAGGATGTTGGTTCTATTTGTTTCATAACCGACTGACGAACGTCTGACTGACTGATCGGTCAACCGACTGACTGACGGAAGGAATAAATTAATGACTGACTGACTGACTTATTAACTGACTGGCTCAATGGCTGACTCACTGGTTGAAAGACTGCCTGACTGACCGACCGACCGACCGACCCACTGACCGACTGACTGACTGGCCGACTGACCGACTGACTGGCTGATTGAATAAATGAATGAATGACTGACCCACTGACTAAATTAATGACCGACCGACTGTCCGACCGACCGACCGACTGACCGACCGACTGACCGACCGACCGACCGACCGACTGACTGACTGACTGACTGACTGACTAACCGACTGACTTCATCTTATCTAATAATGCCAGCAGCAGGCATGGTATGCATTGAAACTTGTCTGAATTCGGAACATGCTGCTACTGCTGCTGTTGTTGCTATTGCCTTCAGTCAGAACGCAATGCGGATTCTCAACACTTAGATCGCTGTTATTAGAGACATTATTATCTCGAACAACAATTAACCTTCGTAATTAATTATAATTATTCTGCACCACCAAATGACATTCTAATCGTTCTCGAATGTCATCAGTTATTTTGTTGATAATTTGTGTTGCCTACACAAACCTTGATGAGGTATACATCATTTTAATACACTCTGTTTCTCTGTCCGTCCATCTGTCTGTCTTGCTCTGTTGCTTCCTTACTTACTTACCTACTTTCTTACTTACTTACCTACTTACCTGCCTACCTACCTAGCCTACCCACCTTACCTACCTACTTACTTACTTGCCACGCAACCTTTCAAGAAATGTGGCAACAGACTCAACGCGGCTTCTGTGTGTTGTATAATGTATAAGACAATGCTGAAGTCTTTAGTATTGTGATGACGGACACATAGAAGGCGCTTTATTGGGTGATTTAATGCATGTACATACAAATATACATTATTATACATACATGCTTAGATACATACGTACATGAGAGGAAGGAGACATTGGAGATCAGGGAGAGAGTAATGGTCAATGCGAGATGTATAAGGTTTATAACGTTTGTTAACGACTTTTCATTTGAACTATGATAAAGGCAGTCTCACACATCACATCATACATGTACAATTAAGTATAAGCTTACTATTTCTAAATGCTGTTTTGTGTTCAATTGATCTCATGCGAGGTGTAACGATGGAATGCACTATAATTGTAATAATATACTGTAGGTAAGATTATGTAGGGACTGCGTACACACACATGCTTACATGCAGCGTTGTATACAATTATTATGATCATATGCAAAGGCTTGCATAATGCATATGTCTGTCTTGATCTGTGCTCGTTTGCTTCTGTGTCTGTCGAAGTGTGCGATTCCTTTTCATGTATTGTGCTTGTGCATAGGGTTCTAATTATTATAAACAATGACCTAATAATAGGACATAAACGTGTACGGTATGTGTCCGCTTCGGTATGTATACTCTTTTTTATTTGTCTGGGTAATGTAATGTTATGTCAAGTCACGTGACTGCACATCACAGATATATCATCACATGATCTATATCAACCGCAAGGAATCTAAAGACGTCCAATTGACCTCAATATAATATGAAGTGCATTATACCTCCAGACAGATTAAGTCTATATTATAAGCTGTATGTTAGTAGACCCTATTGTATACTCAGCATGTATAGGAAAGGGCCGTGTAGATGGCATGAGCTTCTTCGTTCTTCAGCGGATATTATGACAATAATAATTAATGGAGATCAAGAATGAACTTTTGATCAGTTGCGATTGGATTTTAACTTAACTTGGAAGTTGGAGCTGAACCGGATTGTTAAAGTTGTGAATATTAATAATTGTTTAGTGTTGTAGAATTGAGAATGACAGATTTCTTTCAACTTATAAGTTTCTTAGACGCTGAAGAGAGATGCTGAGATCGCTGTTACGATCGGAACAACGAGGAATATTTATGAACCAGCAATATCTTGGTATGCAGGCTTAATTATTAGGTTATTTAGGAATACCGGTATTTTTGAACCGTGTGAAGATCCGTCATTTCGGCGGTTTTTTCTTCATAGCTCTTAATTCGTAGAAGTCGAAGTAATGATAGCGAACAGACATCTTGTCGTCTATAGGTAAAAAAAATATAACTACCATTGCTCTTTCGCAGATAGACTAAGGGTAAATTGAGCGCGGGGAATATAATTATAGACCCAATAGACAACGCTACAATTGATATGTAGCCTATCTATGCAACCATTGACCCTCATTAGCTCTGTAGTTCATAATTATAAGGGCATGCGTATAATTTTGGAAAATTTACGGGGCAGACAATCATCATTAGGGTAATTGTCATAAGTGTTTAGACGCTCAAGAACTGCGTGGAGGTGTCTACAGACAGTTGAATGGTGGTGGGTGAGTTGGTAGGTCCGCACAGGGTGCATGCGAGGAGGTGCACGAACGAGGCATAAACGAGAGAGGTCAGCGGGGTTTGGCTCTGTCGCGTCGATAATAATAGTGCTGCTCAGTATAGTGCATTTGTATGTTTATAGTTTAATTGTCATCGTTGGCATCGTGCGTTGCCAATAGATAAATTTCTGGAGGAGCCGGGGTGCATGCATGTTGTGTAGGGATGGAATTTGATGACAAGTCATAGCGGAGGAAAATCGGAGAGGCGCATGCATGCATCTGTCACCCAACTGGCGCGCATTCGGTTCGTGTCAACCTATGATAACATCGCTCTGACTATAATATACGAGATGACATATACTCGCCTTCGTTCGTCTGTGGGTTGGGCGTGCAGTCTCTCCTTATAAAAAAAACTAAAGGGGAAAGCACAGTTTAAGTACACATTTGCGACTGCAGAGAGAACTGTTACAGACGAAGGTCGCAACGTTGAAGGTTTGAACAGCAATTTGGCGGAAATTGAACTATTAGTGCACGCTATTATAGTCCTAGACTGCTAATGTAACACTATTTGGTTATATAGCTGAAGATTGAAGAACACTCGCTGTTTGAATAATTGTTGTAGTGTATCGGCGGTCTATTGTATCGGTTGAAGAAGCGTGGTTGTTGCAAACGCCGGAACCAATTTTAAATACTCAAACTCGCAGAACAGCATCCTACACAGCAGCTGCAGCTGGATTGAGGAAGATAATCTCAGTTGGAGAACGGACGTTAAACTGTCAGTCTTGGTTCTTGTTGTCGGAGTGTGGTCAAGGCCAGACTTGTGATTCATTAGTATTAGTTGCTGGAACAGGACACACACACACAAACACACTCACAAAGTTAACGATGGACGGAGGACGATTCGTGAAATTTGTGCTTCTTCTCAGCGTCTTCTTCGTCGAAACCATTCTAGGTAAGATCTGAAGCATGCATTCAGCAGCTGTTGATGTTTAGCATTTTGGTGAGGGTCCAGATTTTAAATGCGTTTTCTTTTACCTCTCTGTCTTTCTCAAAGCTCAAGTCTCTTCTAACTTTGTACATGTGCTATTTGGGCTCTACAGTTAGGCCTATCATTGACCTCTAGTAATTTAGCATTATATTTATCAACTAGGCTGCAATGAATTACTTTTGTTATCAAGTAGTTTTATTGCACGTTTCGCTAATAGGCCACCCGTATATTAGGTACTCAAGAACGGGTGGGTGTTCGGATTTAGGCCATTTTGCGTCCGGGTGCATCGTATGGTGAAGGGAACAGTCTCGACAAGTACGTAGCAAAATAAATCTATTATTATGATGCCCACATTAGCCATTTATAGTCGTCCGATGGTATAGGCCTATTTTATTGCATTAGGCTTATATGAAAGCCACGTGCAGTTATTCTGCGCTGTAAATAGTAGTATACCTTTTAAATAAATGTCTTATGGATGACTTTAGCTAAATTTTAACTTTTGTAAGAGGTATGTGATGCGAGCAAACGGCTTGGAAAAGGAGGTGATGCTGGCCTGAGGAGAGGGAGGATGGAGGAGAGGACGCCCAAGAAGGAAATGGATGGAGGAAATACACGAGAGAACGAAGATGAACTTGGAGGAACTGAGAGACGCGACGGAAGATCGTAATACGTGGAGAAGGCTGACCATGGCGGTAGCTAAAGTTCCAAGAATCGACGGCAGAAGGTGAAAAAGGTTTAGGAAACAATTGTAGGCCTACCTACGCATGAGGAGGGTCCATAAAATACATGATGTGCGACAGGGGAGGATATGAAAATAGTATGCTTGGCGCTTACAGAAAATAATATGGATTACCTCTGCTGTAAAATATCTATATCCATGTTCTCACATTCCTGCTTTACATTTTTGAAGCTCTTGCTAAAAACTTTAGCCATGTCTATTTTGTCTCCCCCCTCATCCTGCATAAGTATATCTACGGACGTCCAATGCCGTGCATGCTGTGTAGTTCGGATTCTGTTGACGCTACTGCACTTCAACCGAACCTTTTATAGTCTCAATGCCTTATAAGTATATAGTTATTTTCGATAGAGACTCGTCTATGTAGGCCTAGGACCACTTCTTCCTACTCCATGCTCCAATAAAAATTACGAGGATCTCGGTCAATTTACAGCTCTTGATTATCCTTAGCTGGTTGGAGTTTTGGAGACTTAATAGAATCATTATTATTGTCTGGATAAATTGCCTACAAACACACACAAATACACCTAGGTTACGTAACACACAAGTGCAAACACATATAAGTTGCTGGCTTATTTGAGAGATTTGAATTTCTGGCTATCACAGACGGTAGGCCTAAGTTCACAGGAACCTAATTTATTATTATTCCAATATTTTTCGTCTTCATAATTATGACATCAAAGGTAGTTGACAACAATTTAAATTAGGCCTAGTCTATGCACATTAGGCCTACAGTCAAAATATAATACGTTTAGGGCCTACATATAATGCAGTTTCCAAAGGACATCAATTAAGGATGTCAAAACATCATTTACAGTTCTACAGACAGTCTACAGTGACCTTATAGGCCTAGTAGGCTTATACATGTACATGGCGTGACGCCAATTCAAAGGGGAAGCGGTTGTAAGTATACCACCTGATCAATTAATTAAAAGAAGAACCATATGCCTACAGATCTATGGTCTATATTTATATAACAGCCTGCATTAATTATTATCTGTCAGATGATAGGCCTATTGTTTAAGCCTCTAAGAGTTTGACGCTTTTGCTGCCGTGATTGCCTCCTATATTATATATATATATATATAGGCTACTATGCAGTTCCCTTTAATGGAATAAGGCCTAGTTTTTTTTATTAAAACATTATGCATTCCACTTTTCGACCGATATTTTACACAGAATTTGAGGAAGCTAAGCGTAGGAAGATGCACGTAGCATCCATTTATAGCATATTTGTGAAATTAATGTTCGGTAAACTCCGAAGCTGATCCAGGAAGAATAAAAAACTGATCGCTTTGTCAGCCTTTGTGTGATTAATTACAGTTAGAAGATGTTCACTGTTCAGTACAGATTGTGGGCACGCTTTGGCACATGATTAGACCTACACACTACGCAGTAGGCACTACATTCACACACACACACACACACACACACACACACACACACACACACACACACACACACACGCACCTACACGCACACACACACGCGCGCGCGCACACACACACGTCCTATCACAAAATTATTCAGAAGCATTTTGACCGTTCCTGTGTTGCTACCTACTTCAAGTGGGCCGAATGTTTCGCAGAAGACTTTATAACCATTTATAGGCGTATAATACGGTGGTTTAGTGGGTATGTTAGTCGCCTTGCAGCCGAAGGGTTGCAGGTTCGAATCCACCTCAAGTCGCCGCGTTGGGACCTTGGGAAGTCCTTCACTCACAATTGCTCAGCGCTTCGGCGTGAAACTCCGATGCAGTGTCCTCTCTGTAGTCGGGAGCGCCTCTGAGTAGGGAGCTTGAAGGGGTGCTAAAACAAGTGCACATACAAACAAACAATTTAGGATGTATATAGGGCATATATATATATATATAGAGAGAGAGAGAGATATATATTACCTATTAAAAGTTCTTGAAAAGAATTTACGTAGGCCTATAGGCGCATAGGCTACATAATTTTATGCATACATCCACGCTTACTGGGTACATCACCTTGTGCTGTCAGTTCGTTGAATTCTAGCGATCGACAAGGCCAGCCTTCTCCATTGCTTTCTTTCTGATGTCGCTTCTCTTAGTTGTTCCAGATTCATTCCTGTTGTTTCTTGAACATCGTCCAGCCACCTTTTCCTTGGTCGCCCTTGTTTTCTCCTTCCCTCACCGCATGCCAGCATCATATCTTTCTCCAAACCATTTGAACGCATAACATGACCAAAGAAAACCAACTTTCTTCTTAGCACTGTTTGTTGTAACGACTCATCCATATCGATACCAATTTATCGGTATAACATAAGGCCTACAATACATGCACGCGTACTGGAAGTCATAAGCAGACAGGCAGGCAGGCAGATTGAATGACTTGCCCGTAAGACGCAGAGCGTAATTGTAATCTCAAAACTTCTAAAGTAGGCCTACCACTAGAAAGCCAAGTGCGGGGCACAAGCTTATTCACGAGCGCTGCGTTGAGTCAAAATGGTTAGGCGTATCCGTGAAAGTAGGCCTATAGTCCAAAATGAAGTCCGGGTCGAATTGCCAAATAGGTTCAGAGGGGGCGGAACAGCTAGTAAGGCGGGTGTCGTCTGGGTTGGGATGGGTCCTGATGGTGAGATTGGGCCCTGAAAAAAACACGTTTCTTCAAAAGCAAAGCAAATTCATGAAGTTATAGGCTTAGGAAACAAGGAAGGAAATGGAGTGAAAGGAACGGGGGCCCATGGGTGTTGGAGTGCAGGGTGAATGAGGAAGATGAAAGTGAGCGAGTATATTTATGAAAAAGATGAGAGCAAGAAAAACGCGGAAATTGGTAGCAGGACAAATAGGAAGTCGAAGATAAAATTTACCCCAGATTTTTAGGAAACCGTTACTCACGTGCATATAGGAAGAATTCACATAATCTGAAGTGGATCTCTGTTCAGGCCGTTTGCGTGGCGCTGTGCTTCTGACCCAGTTTAATTTAGGCTATAGGCCTAGCCGCTATACGGTTTAGTTTATTTCCTGTTATATAGAGCCTACATAATTTTATATATTGATATGTACATATATATATATATATATATATATATATATATATATATATATATATATATATATATTATATTGATGTAGGCACAATCATGTTGATGACATCCCATTCTAAGCCTATGATAAACAGTCGAGGCGGAACTGCTATAACCATTGAATTCCAACAGATAGGCCTAAAACTGTAGTAAACAAATTAACATTTTATGTTACTTCCGACTTTTAATTGTCACAAGCTAGCCATTCAAGAGACAACGTTATTGAGTGCGAATTGTTTATATTTTGGCTTTCTTATTTTTCCTACTCGAACGCAGAGCTATAAAATATTATTGCACATAGCTTATCTTCTTCTGGTTCTCTGCCCCTAAGCAGGTTCGGCTGTCCAGTGTCGCCACTCTTCCCTCCGCTGGGCCTTCTCCTTAATTTAGTCTCTGGTATCCAATCCCTGTCATCAACGTGTCCAGCGACATCATTCTGTCGTGGTCTTCCTCTTGTTCTTTTCCCATCCATTTTTCCTTCTATCACCGTTTTTACCAGGTTGTCTTATAGATCAATATAATGCTAGTGACTGATAATTTTATAATGGGTTTCTAGTATGCTGTTACAATGCTTTAAAGTGGTTCAGAAAACATGCGATCTGTGCTAGGATCACAGCAATCAAACCCACAACGCTAATAATAAAGGTCCATTTTTATTAGCCTAGTGCGACCGTAGTCTTCGTTAGGGTAGGCCTATACCTGCCGGAATAACGTAGGCCCACGCGAATGCCGTTTACGGCAGTGGTTCCCAAAGTGGTGGTCCGCGGACCGGTGCCGGTCCGCGGAGGTATGATCGTCGGTCCGCGGAGAAGAGTTAAAAATAAAAATGAACTGTAGCCTAATTATTAGTTTATTTGTTTGAAATTGTGAAATTAGGCTATTCGAATTGTTGTCCAAAATTTATTCAAATTTCTGTCTTAATATTTTAAAATTCGAAATAAATCAACGCACCTTATTTTAACTTGCGAGATGGCGAATTCAAACAATTATATTTATTCAAAATTTACTATGTACATTGATGACTGCAGTCAGCTTATTTGTGCTGATCATCGCCATTAAGGCCTAAGTTAGCGGTCCGCGAGCTTCACCAAAAATTATTGCCGGTCCGCGGTATAGCCTACTGAAGTTTGGGAACCACTGGTTTACGGTATCTTATCGAAAAAGTAACGTAGGCATATAGGACTAACTTCTAACTAAGCCTAACTAGGCCTATACGCGAACGTTAAAATGTTTAATTGGAGTGCCATTGTCGCCGAATTAACTAAATATAATTTATGGAAAAATCGGTGTAGCTTTACATCCATGCAAATAAATGATCGTCTTTCTGACTAAATAGGTTCTGTGGATTTTCGCGAGGCAGCTGTTGCCTGTTGAATGGAATTAGGCCTAGGGATTATTAGGTTATAACAAATAAGTGTAGCTACGCTGATAATTATAGTATAGGCCTAGGCCTATAGCAGTTATTTTGGTGACACTGAGTTCGATAACAAATTTTAAAGTCTTTATCTATCATCGCTACAAACGACATCATAATTTTATTATGTCCGAATTTTTTAATTTATATGTTTTTTTACAGGACCTTCGACACAGCCTACGTGCGACTCTCTTCTTAGTAGGACAAGGTCTAAGTCTTATTTATATGATCACACCAAAGGCCCCATACAATACTGAGAAATCCCAACTTTTTGAGAACTTCGTATTGCGTGGGACAAATTAGAGAGACGCTCTGCTTTCCATCATATATGTTTATGCATAATATTATTAGTATTATATAATCCTAATATATTTTAGACCTGTCTAGATTGCCAGAACAATACCGAGAAACATAAACGTTTATTGTGAATAGCCTAGGCCTACTGCGTGGGACAAATTAAAGAGGCCTTGTTTTCCCCCCTATATATTTTTAGATAATAGGGCTAGAACTGTTTAGGATATATATACTGCAAGAGACACAAGTAGGCTATATGGATTGGTCGCAATTGTATCATTATTTGCACTTCCGGATGGTATGAAATTGAAGAAGTGAGGCCAGCTTGACTACTGAGTAGTCCCTAGATACAATTAGACTTTTAACAGTTGCTTAGAATTCCGGTTTCGGTAATCTGTCAGTGAATTCGCCCAATGTTAAATTCGCCTAGAGACTCTTTAATTAGAACCTAAACAGGTCTAAAAACGGCTACTGTATCTAGTGAACTCTTTGTCGTCCAACAGCAAGATTTGATTTGAAAGAGGAGAGAAGAGAAATCCTAATAAGCTACATTGCATGGGATTCAATGCTATCTTATATTCGCACGTGCAGACTGCAGAGCCGACGCTCTATAGGGGAAGACGGGGTAATGCCGGCCACGGGGTAAATTCAGCCAGGGTGATTTCAAGAGAACCAGAGGGCAAGGGAAGATTTCAATGCTACCATCCAGTTCACAATATCATATTACGTATGTTTATCAAGATAGTTTTGTTTCTTTATGTGAGTATAACTCGCTAAAAGCGAAAAAACCCAGTTCGAGCCAAATCGACTTTTCTATGCTGTCTCCAATAAAAAATGAAGGTACGTAATCTAGTTCAAATGTCGATTAGGCCTATTTGCTTTTTATTCTGCAAGCCACAATATTTTTTGTCAATTTAGTTATCCAAATCGATTGTCCAAAATGAGGGCCTTTCTCGTTACGGCTATTATGGAGGGTGGGTGGGTCGGGGGTAAATTCGGCCATGTGGACGGATTTACCCCGAGATGTTAGAAATGGTACATATAGCCTATAGTGCCAATGTTAATATAGTGACTTTATATTTTTCACCAATATACTCAGTTTTAATTTAAAATATAATTATATTGCGTCATTTGGTGCTCTAAAGTCTAAATTATATGCCAAGAAATTCTCAGAAGAAAGGCAAGCATGCAAGTGGACAAAAGAAGTCCAGTAAAGGCCAATCGCTATAAAAAAAATATTTTAAAGATAATAATAAAAACTTATGTGTTACTTCATATTAACGCTCCAGTGATATCGTGTAATAGGCCTGCATTTGTGCATTATTATCTCGTCCGGTTGGTTGTAAAAATCAATTTAGCTCTGCAGGCCGAATTCACCCCGTATGCCGGGGTAAATCCGGCCAAAAATTCACTTTAAAATTTATTTTTTCAGCAAATGTTCTTCTCAATTCCAAAAAGTAACCTTGCAGTATATTGTCCCTATCTTACTTTATTTAGTTGTAATTTTGTTTAATTTTAGCAGTCAACCAGTTTCAATTTATTACAAAAATTAGAAAAATAGCCGAAATTACCCCGTCTTCCCCGTTATAGTAGCCTACGTTGGCTTACGTTTCCATACATCAGAACTATGATAACTGTTGGAATAACTAGTTATACACATTCTAGATGGCGCTAGCGTAGGTGACTCTAAAATAGTTGACTCTATGTTTACGTCACTTCTTTCTTCCTCGGTTTTCCTTTCGTGTTGTGTGCTAATAATAAAGACGGTTAAGTTTATCTTATATCTTTGTAATCCTAAGTCAATGGCCTGCATTTCAACAGGTTATGGGCCCAGGCCGACTTGTAAGTAAGCATGAACTGTAGGTCGACTAATATTTTTCGAGATTTCTCGTTAATTATCCGAGTCGATTGAAGCTGAAGTTTCTTCTTTGTCACGCGTCAAAATGGCGGCATTGGAAGAACTACAGCAACAAGTTCTGTGGATTCAAGAGAAGATTAGCACAGGATCAGGTAGTATAGCGACAACAGCTACTACAAATTCCGTCGGAGGTTTGCCGGAACCGAGGCATCTTGATGGCAAAAATTATGGTGATTGGAAATTCTGGATGCAAAATTTCTTAATTGACGCTGGTTTATGGCGCTGTGTTTCGCCAAAAGAGGGCCAGGCTGTTGATCCGGATTTGGACTTACGTGCGTTAGCCAAAATCAATCTTAGCCTAAAACCTTGTTCAGCAAAAGTCACGAAGAAATGCCAGACTGCGAAAGCTGCTTGGGACGCATTGAGAGGTGAATATGAAAGCACTGCTCTTGTTCGTCTGATTGGACTGTATTCTAGTTTGTTTAAGACAAACTTCGAGAACTTTCCTTCGACGCAGCAGTATGTAGATCACATTTTGTCGATTGCAGAACAATTGGAATCAATTGGTCAACCTTTTCAGGACAATGTTGTTGGAGGCATAATTCTTGGAGGTCTTCCAGATCAGTACAGGCCTTTAATATTAGGCATCCAAGGATCAAAGCAAGACACAACAGTGGAGTTTGTAAAAAGTCTTTTGCTTCAGGACAGTGTTAAGGACCTAGGAGCAAATACGACTTCAGGTGCAACTCATTCAGCATTTTCAATGGGCAGGTCTCAAATGAGCAGGTCCCACAAGGGCATGTCCCAGATGAAAAGTAAGCCAAAAGGACCACGTTGTTTTGAATGTAATCAATTTGGTCATATTCGTTCGCAATGTAAGAAGGTCAATGTTAAAGAACATAAGAATTCAGCCAATGCAAATTTTGGTGCTATGTCAGCCCAAAAGAATTTTTCTGTTTCATCGGTGCAATCTAACTCGAAGAATGATGATTGGTATCTAGATTCGGGTGCCACAGTACATCTGACATCTCGACTTGACTGGCTTAAGAATTTTTCTTCGGACTCTAGTCAAGAGGTTGGAATTGCAAATGGAGCAAAGTTGAAAAGCACTGGAATTGGAAGATTATCGATTCCGTTGTCAACAAAGAAAACAATGGAAATTTCAGATGTTGTTCATGTTCCAGATTTGGCTATAAATCTCTTGGCAGTTAACAAAATTGCTCAGGAAGGTAAAACTGTGTTGTTTGATAAGAAAGGCTGTCGCATAGTCAATCAGCAGGTCAAGGTAAATCCAAGAAGGGTCGTTGGAACTGCCACAGTAGTTAACGGACTGTATCGTTTGAACTGTACGCAATCTCCTATGTTTGCTGCGCTGTCAACGAATTCTGTCAACTTATGGCATCGTCGTCTTGGACATCTTAATCGTCCTTCAATGCGCCTGCTTCAAACCACGATGTCTTCTGGTGTTCAGTCTGAAGGGACGGCAAATATTCCTTGTGAAGCTTGTGTGAAAGGCAAACAGCACCGCAAACCGTTCAAGAAAACAGGAGCCAAAAGAGCGAACCAAGTTCTTGGTCTTGTTCATTCTGATATTTGTGGTCCAATGCATGTTTCATCTGTTGGTGGAGCACGGTATTTTCTCACATTCATTGATGATTTCACGAGACACTCGGTTGTCTATTTCCTGAAATCAAAGACTGAAGTCTTGGAGAAGTTCAAGGAGTACAAATCTCTTGTTGAGAATCAGACTGGTAAACGTATCAAAACTCTTCGAACAGATAATGGTACTGAATATGTCAATGAAAGTTTTCTGGGTTTTTTACGACGTGGTGGAATTCGTCACGAGACCACAATTCCATATACTCCTCAGCAGAACGGAGTTGCAGAACGTCTAAACAGAACTTTGGTAGAACGAGCTCGAACAATGGTTCTAGAATCCGGAGTAAGCACAGATTTTTGGGCAGAAGCAGTAAACACGGCCAATTATCTGAAGAATCGTTCACCTACAAAAGTCTTACCAAAGATGACACCTCAAGAGGCATGGACAGGAAAAAAACCTGACCTAAGCCATCTTCGTGTTTTTGGTTGCAAAGCTCTGGTGAAAGTTCCGGAACATAACCGCAAGAAATGGGACTCTAAGTCAAAAGAGTACATCTTTGTTGGTTACTGTGAAGAAAGCAAAGGTTACAGAATGCTTCACCCTGTTACAAAGAAATTCACTCGATCAAGAGATGTTGTTTTCTTTGAATCTCAGTTTCCTGTTCGACATTCGTCTTCAGATGATCCATTTCCGGATGTTGCGGATGACATCTCATCGCAAACTGTTACTTCAGACATTCATCATCAACAGCAGTTTCAGAATACCCAAGCTCCTGTTGAAGTGGGGGAGTCTGGTGGTTCAAAGGAGTCTGGTGGATCAAAGACTGGTCTTACTGATGGTTCGAACACTCGTTCGGAAATAAACTTGGTGGAAGAAGATTCTGATGGTTCAGATATTTCAGTGGTCAATAAGGAAATAACTGAGGATGAAGAAGTAAAACGAGACACATTTGAGAGGCCAAAAAGAACTCGTATTCCAAACAGGCAAATATTCAATGAAGATTTTGTTGTGCATCAAGCTACGTTGTGTAAAAGTACTGATCCAGCAACTGTTGAAGAAGCCCTTAGTTCTCATCACTCAGAAGAATGGAAACATGCAATGGAAGAAGAAATTCAGGCACATGTTGAAAACCAGACATGGGCATTATCTGATGTACCTACTGGGAGAAAGGCAATTAAATGCAAATGGGTCTTCAAAACAAAGCTGAAATCTGATGGTACAGTTGAGCGTTACAAAGCTCGTTTGGTGGCTAAAGGATGTTCACAAAAACCAGGCATTGATTACGAAGAAACGTACGCACCTGTTGTGCGTTATACTTCCATTCGTCTTCTGATGGCATTAGCTGCAAAATATGACCTTGACATTGATCAAATGGATGTCATAACAGCATTTTTGCATCCTGAGCTCGAAGAAGAAATTTACATGGAACTGCCAGGTGGTTTTCGGCTAAATGGTAAAACTTGTCGACTAAAGAAGTCAATTTATGGTCTGAAGCAAGCCAGCCGAGCCTGGAATAAGAAATTGGATAAATTGTTGAAAGAACTTGGATTTGTGCAATCAAATTTTGACACTTGCATTTACTACAGATGTGAAAGTGGAAAGATCTTAATCATTGCAGTGTATGTTGATGATCTTTTGATTTTCTCGAACAACAAGGAAGAGAAACAGAATTTGAAAGCAGATCTAATGAAATGTCTCAAGATGAAGGATCTTGGAGAGGCACATTACTGTGTGGGCATTCATATCCAAAGAGATCGTGATACAGGAACGATATCACTTGATCAAGAGAAATACATTGAACAAGTGCTCAACCGCTTCAATATGACTGAATGCAATGGGGTTTCAACTCCACTTGATCCAAATCAAGATTTGTTCAGAGAGGAATTCTTTCCTAACAGTCGACAAGAAGAGGAAGAAATGAGAAACATTCCTTTTCAAGAAGCTGTGGGTAGCCTTATGTATGCAGCACAGGCTACAAGACCAGACATTGCATTTGCAGTGGGGGTCATGAGCAGATTCAATAACAATTATGGAAAAACTCATTGGGTTGCAGTGAAAAGAATCTTTAGATATCTTCGGCAGTCTGCAAGTACCAAACTTGTGTACAGGAAAACCAATGAAGATTTGATTGGATTCAGTGATTCTGACTGGGGTGGTGATAAAAGAGATCTCAAATCAACCACTGGCTACACTTTTGTTTTAAGTGGTGCCGCAATAAGTTGGAACTCAAAGAAACAACCAACAGTTGCAAAGTCAACAACTGAAGCAGAGTACATGGCTTTAAGCATGGCTGCTACAGAAGCAATCTGGTTGAAGGGTCTTCGCAAAGAACTTGTTCCTCAGGCTTCAGATGTTGTGGAGATCTTCTGTGATAACAAAGGGGCGATTGATCTTTCTAGAAATCCTGGATATCGACCCAAGACCAAGCACATTGCTGTGCAGCATCACTTCATTCGAGACAGAATTGCGATTGGAGACATTCTGGTTAAACAGATTGAAACAACAAACATGGTTGCTGACTGTTTAACAAAAGGACTGTGTAAAGATGTGCATAACAAATGCATTTCTGGGATGGGGTTAGAAAAATAAGGCTAACCTAATTTGTGAGTGTGTATAAAGTGGGGGTGTTGGAATAACTAGTTATACACATTCTAGATGGCGCTAGCGTAGGTGACTCTAAAATAGTTGACTCTATGTTTACGTCACTTCTTTCTTCCTCGGTTTTCCTTTCGTGTTGTGTGCTAATAATAAAGACGGTTAAGTTTATCTTATATCTTTGTAATCCTAAGTCAATGGCCTGCATTTCAACAATAACTTTCGTTCATTGACTCGACGTTCAATTCAAACTGAGAAGGCAGAGAGGTAGAAGAGACAGAGTGACTCAGCAAGAAAAACATTCGAGTAGGAGAACAATTATAATATTATTAAGCTTTAGCAAGGCTGCAGTGCATATATTCCGGATATTCATCACCACGCCAAGTGTAATTAGGCCTACTGTTCTTGCTATTGTCGCGACCCCCATTTTCGGAAACTGCCAGGTGTTTCCAAACGAGGTGCCACGCTGTTGGAGCGGCGTCCGTGAATTGAGGGGAACCGAAGATAATGCGAAATAAGCAGGGTCAGCAGTTTCTACGGTATGCGCCAGGGCAGAGTCAATTCCTGATTGGCCGTAAGGGAGGGTAGCTTCCACCACTTCAGGCCGGGGTTGTCTTACACAGGTACCAAGGATAGCTCGAGTGGAAGGGACATACAGCTCAGCGGCTCTCGGTCTGAGAGCAACGACTTCATTTGCATAAAGGTCGTCAGGGTTCGAATCCGCTCCAACAGGTTTTTGGTTCCCCCTTTCCTTTAGTGGTGTTACCACTTCCCTTGGCCATTCCGAAACTACCTCACCTTCCTTCGAAGAAGGGATAAACTGACCCGGGCGTTCGTGCAATTGACTTATCTCGTTATTTAGGTGCTCTATTTGAGAATCATGGCGCTCCATAAATTCTGCTAGTGTGCCTGTGAAGGACTGTAGAAGTTCAACGACTCCTGTTTGACTCCTCCCCTCGGGGTCATTATCATCCGGGGTTTCTCCTTCCTCATTCTCTTCCCTATTCTCCTCCACCTCGTCTTCATAAGATACCTCGGACATTTCAGGGTTATCTTAAGTCAAAGTTATTCAATACTCGTTTAGATTATTTAATTAAGCAAACGTTTCTTAACTGCAGTTGACAAACTTTGTCAATGTTTAACAATAGTTTTGAAATTAAAAGCAACGTTCTCGAACGCTGTACAATATTCACTATTCAGAGTCTGTTCCGTAAGATTTAACTACACGACTTAATTATTACACGTTTCTAATACATGTTCTAACTTTACTCTGATTATTTAAGTAAAACACTTTAGGCTTATGAAGGTTAAATCTTATATCAGTTTTACAGGCGCGTTTCTCTTCTGAAAGAATTGTTCATTATTATCTAATCAATTTATACTCAATCAATTATCTAATTAATTATCGCACACGATCCATTCGTTGCTAATTATCTATCAACACTGCACACAGCCAAAGTATTATTCACAGATTATACTTATTCAATTTTCTCGGTTAAGGAATCAGATGAAAACCACAGTGATACTTCTCTACCCCTCCAGTAATTGTTATCGCAGCGATCGGCAATGACGACAATGGCGGTCACAAGGAATCGTCTACCAGAGAATTTACCACGGAAGAAGTTTGGTTCTATTTCGTCGACAATTTAGCGTAAAAACTTCCTCCAGACTCTACGGTCTTAACCAGAAGTATCTTCAATATCTCGTTCGTCCGTTGAATTATTAAACGAATTATTTCAATGAAATTTCTGTCGGAATTCTTCTTTTTTTTATCAACAATTTCGTCGGCACGAGCACGGAGATGTTGCACCCTCGAAACCTTTCCTCCGTCTGCCAATCTAGCTGTTTCCAGCCAACCAGAGACGACGTCACGTGACTCGTGAGAGTCCCGTGACCGAGGAGGTCCAATCAAAACGGTTGCGTTGCCGCCGATCTAAAAATAGAGTGTCGCAATGCAATATTCTCCGCTAAAAAGGATTACTGCTCCGGCGGTCAGTTCCAAAAAGGGGTTAAACTCCGAGGACCGCTCGCAAATTTAGCAAGGCCGCGAATCTAGGCCGCAAATCGTTTTAGGCCGCAAATTTATAATTAACGATCGGAATTTCCACGATCGTTACACTATTATCTATATAGGCTACTTGGTTCAGGAGGGAAGCACGTGAGACTGCATGCAGGGAGCGTGCATTATTTCTTATTGCGAACCAATACCCTCTATAACGTCAAATGACGTCTCTCTACACTTTGGCATCTCATGTATGGTAAGTTAGTAACTGGTGGAACAGATAGAGTAAGACCACCATGTTTTTGAACGAAGTGGAGGAACACTCGTACATCACGTTCTGATCTAAATGCCTGTGAAAATGAGATCACACTGTGTATATATATATTTATATATATGCACCTCATTTTCACACTTATAGGCTAATTTTTACATCATCATCGTCAACATCGTCGTCGTCATCATCATCATCGTCATTGCCATCATCATATCATAATTATGTCATTGCTATTATAATTATTATTATCGTAATCATCGTCAGCAACAAATACATGTATATTCTTGTTCTTCTTATAACCAAATTTTATGAAAAGCATCTCAGCATTACATCAACCGCATGCAGCCACCATGATTCTTTCTCCTTTACAATATAATGTGTCTTCGGTTTTGTGTGGCGGTTTCAATCCGACAACAATGCCTCTAGTCTTTGTTGTTCGTCCATTTTCATTTCCTATTTTAACTGCACAACCTTTGTCTTCATTTATTCTTACGTGTTCCATTATTTGGCTGGAGTCATCCTTGGTGAACCAGTCGCCATGATGAGCAATATAAATAGGGGCCTACTCATGATGCATGTGCTTGAACGATATCTTGATGTGGCTGGAGCGGTTTACTATTAATGATGATTAATTGAAAACCATGTTAAGTTGTTGCAAGCACTTCAAACTCTCTTCCGCTATGCCTCTGCTGCTAAGGATGGTTAATTTTAAGATTATTACAACATTTTATCACTTAGCAAAATTAGCATTTAATCATTTAGTAGCTGCGCCAATTACAGAGGCAAGTATATGCAAACAGTGAGTATTGAGTAAGAGAGAAAGAGAGAGAGAGAGAGAGACAGAGCGAGAGAGAGAGACACACAGAAATAAATGCAGACACATTTAGAAAGAGATACACATAGAAAGAGAGACAGACACATAGAAAGATAGGCACACAGAAAAAGAGAGAGAGACGCACACACAGAAAGACAGGCACACAGAAAGAGAGACATACACACAGAAAGAGGGAGACACAGAAAGAGATACAGAGAAAGAGATAGATCATTGCAAGAATTGGCTAGAGTAGGCTAAGTCTTTGGAGGCGCTCGAGACATCATCGGTAACAGTCAATAACGCTGCCAACACAAAGAGGAACCAGATTCAGTAAGACACTTGCAGCAGCAGCAGCAGCAGCAGCAGCAGCAGCAGCAGCAGCAGCAGCAGCAGCAGCAGTAGCAGCAGCAGCAGCAGCAGCAGTAGCAGCAGCAGCAATGGCATCTCTATTGTCTCCAACGCTATTCAATATGCAGTTAACTCGCTAAATGGGATCGTTTTGTCATTCATTTAAGATTACCTTAAAAGCAATAGGACCTACCTATAATAATATTTTTTATATATTTTCAAATCACGGTGTAGGCCTATATAATGTGCTACATTGTGTAACCAATGCATATATATACAGATTATATAGTCTATAATTATATCTAATCAGACAACAATATTGTTCAGAGCATTTATTTTACGGAGACAGTGACAATGCAACAAATAAAATATGTTAGTAGGCTAGATGTGCTTATAATGAAAACGTTCAATGAAGTTACAGTGACCTTTATTATGTAACAATAAGTCATGTGCTCCAACTTAAAATAGATTACATCCGCTGATATAGAGGGAGGGAGCAAGGTTCTAAGGGTGTGATTAAGGTTAATGGCTAGAAAAGTCCACAGGCTCTCAACAGGTCGAGGGTCAAATAAATATTGTGTAACACCTATTAACGTGAAGTAGGCTAGTCTCAGGCAATGCCACTAAGTTAATCACGCGGTCTTATCTCGACACTTTATGATTGGAAAGCCTCACCAAGCTGAGGGAAGCATACATGTAGAATTGTAGATGGTTATGCGCATTGCGCAACCGCTGTGGCTATGCAGACATGATAGGCCCCCTATGCATTCGAATACACAGACATGCATTGCATATACACACACACACCCACACACATACATGACTACCTATATTTGTTTGTCCTTCTGACTGCATGTCAGTGTTCGCTTAATTTCGTCAGTAGGCCTACAACCCCTACATACGTCCGTTGTTGACCTATGTGGTAAATGTGATATGTAAGCTTATGCATGTTATCATCGTCTTCATCATCATCATCATCATCATCATCATCCGTTCCTGGGTCAGTCGATTGGCGGCGATGGGTACGAATAAACGACTTCCAATGTCCTCATGCAGTTATGTTGTCAAGTCTATTTCTTTCATTAGTGTTAATCCAAGTGATACCATAATTATGTTGCTCATATTATACCAGAGACCCATGATCACGACAGTCGACGTCCTTCTGACGTTTATCCAGGGTCATGGTTGGCCATTGGAAGGTTTAACGTCAATTTATCTTCTATCCCCAGATAATTATGAGACGTGACAGCCTTTTAGCTATATCGCGCTGAGACATTGAGTCTTGCAATATCTTTAAGTTGTTTGCGGATTTTGCATTTCTTAGATTGTTTGTCGCTTGCCTTTATCGAAAATGGAGTGAAATAAACTTAGCAGAACTCATGAGCGCAGGCAGATAGTTTGCAGGCGCAGAGGACAAAATATATACCATGGTGACATGGTGACGGTTAAGTTGTTCGCAATAGCTTGAAATGTACAGTGTGTGAAATTAAGATTCTTGTTATTTTTCATAGACGTTTCTAAATTGCAATGATCTTCTCAGTTTTACTTTGTGTACCTTTTGTACCATTAGACATTTTGCGCTTCAGTACTTGGAAATGTCTATCTATTTGTCTATCTGTCTAATGATTCTAATCTATCTCATCCATCCATCCATCCATCCAACCTTTCGTCTATCCATCTATCTGAGTTCTATCTGCGCCATAAGCCTATAGTTTCACCAATGCATGCAATGGATAAAAAGTGAGAAGTGAAGAACTCTGTTTATTGGTCTTGTAGGGGCGCCGAAATGTTCCGGTCGGTGGGCGATACATTCCTGCGGAGGCGGTAAGTTACTGGTCTTAAGTTGGACTTAGATCAGGCGGCGGCGGCGGTCCCGACTCCCGAAACCTCTTTAGTAAATAACCCTTCAAAAAGAGTCAACGCTATCGTAAACAATGCCCTCCTCAGGCCTTGCTGCTTTTCCTGTCCCGCTCTGTCCCGCTGCTGTCTGTAATAGGTGTGCGGTTCCTCTGCATAACATACATGTACATTGTACAATTGTACATGTGCAGCATGCACGGTGATGGAACTGCCAGAAGGGCGCGCTCCGTTTGCCTGCATGCATGTCGTTTCATTCATTCATTCGTTTCAAGAATTTATATAGCGCCCATTCAGGAAGTCGACTCAGACGCGCTCCCAGTCCAATCACGGTTATATAAAAAGGGTTTAAGAAGCTTGTAAAACACTGATGAGTCCCTAGGTAGCAAGCGTATTTCTAACGGGATACTATTCCAGACAGATAGACCTAACTGAAAAAGCACGACGCTGACAGGCAATATATTTATATTATATAAAGTTGTATAATGTATATAGTTGTATAATGTATAGGCTATAATTATATATATATAGGGCCTATAATATATAATTGTATATAATTGTACATAATCTTCCTGACATAATTATAATAATAATAATAATATAGCTTGGGTGGATGAGATAACACATAGGCCTATAGTTCCTATAGGCCTAGGCTACGTCTCCAATGAGAAGGCCCAATATATACAAGTACATAAATATACTATTATTAACCCATATCAGACCATGACAGAAATTAATGGTTTATTTCACATTTTCGTGTTTGTCTATACCCAAAACCATCGTATTCACCCAGATTTTTTTTAAATATTGCAGAGGTAGGCCGTTGTAGGCCCAAATATAACCGTCAGTTTAAACTGACGCTAGCCACTGGAGGGTACGTGTACAATTGTACATAAACCATCACTGAAGAAAGAAAACAAAGCGTTTTATTCATCCCAAACATATAGACCGCTTTGGGAAATGTTAGAATAGTGCCTATATAGATTCGTAGACATGGCTTAAAGTGTGGCAGGACGGTCATGGACGGCGTCCATGCACTTATTTGAAAATCGGAATGCCGTCCTGTCACTTTGTGGCCAAAACATCCTGGAAGGTAAGGGGCATCCAGGCACTTATTTTCCCACACTTTAAGCGCTGTTCGTAGACCAAAATAATTTTTTTATTGAGATGTCCATTACGCACCATAGGCCTAAGTTGTGACTTAGTTGTGTAAGCCTACAAGATCACACTACTTCAATTACATGTACCCCATACCTAGCAACACTGGCTCATTACATTCCAGCTGTAGCAATTTACAGTAAATTATTAGTCTACAGTAATATGAACTGCTTCTAATGGGTCTAGGACATTACCCACCCACCCCGGCCCATTACCCCCGACCCGCCATTACCCCCATATGTCTACATTCTGGTTCAGTGTATGTATGTATGTATGTATGTATGTATGTATGTATGTATGTATGTATGTATGTATGTATGTATGTATGTATGTATGTATGCATGTATGTATGTACCGGTATGTATGTATGTATGCATGTACATTGTATTGTATCTGACCATTTATAAAGAGCTTCTCGCAGCAAGAGCCTTTCTGATGCGCTCCCAGTGCGTACAACCCCTAGAAAACAGGCAAGTTTTTAGACGAGAGAAAGACGAGGATACACTATCAGAGAGGATGTCAGAGCGAACTGATGGGGGAAGCCTATTCCATAGTGAGGGACCAATGCAGGAAAATGATCTGGATTAAGCCATGGCGGTCCTGACTCGGGGAACAAAGAGATCAAGCCGATCAGAAGACCTAAGAGGTCGCAGCGATATGTGTGCATGCATAATTGTATTTGCATGTATGTATGTATGTATGTATGTACGTACGTATGTAGCTATGTATGTGTGTAAGTATGAATGTATACATGTATGTAATTAGGTATGCATATATGCATGTATGTACATATATTATATACATGCATACATACATGCATACATACGTACGTACTTACATACATACGTACGTACTACGTACATACATACATACATACATACGTACGCGTAAATATATACACACACATACAAAGTCATACATGCATACATACATTCAAGCATATAATTATGCATACATACATTCATACATACATACATACATACATACATACATACATACATACATACATACATACATACATACATACATACATACATACAAACATGCATGCATGCATGCATGCATGCATGCATACATACATACATACATACATACATACATACATACATACATACATACATACATACATACATACATACATACATACATACATGTACAAATTGTACATACATGCAGCTTCACAATCTGACATAAAAGTATGTTTACGCAATGAAAGACATAGTGGATATGACTGGGAAAAACCCCACCCCTTAGGTGGCTAGCGTCAGTTTAAACTGACGGTATGAAAATTCTTATATTTTTCAGTACTGAAATTATTTTTTTTAGTGGTCATCATAACTACCTTTAGGATGCTTGTGGTGAAGTTTTGCATTACCATATTATTAAAATATGAGTTGACATTATTTATTTTTTGTTTTTTGAACAATGCATATTTAAATATTTCGATTTATCAAGAAAAATATTTTTTTACTAAGTACGCCTGCTAAAAACAATTGAAATAAATCCACAAAGATAATCACACAGGTCTTAGAATAGCAACTAAAAATGGTTAATAACAGAAAATGCAACTTAAAAGCAAAAAAACCGCCACTTTCTGTGTGTCAGTTTAAACTGACGCTAGCCACATATGGGTTAATTATCAATAATGCAATGATTGGATTCAATACAGCAATATAATTATATATAAGTAAGTCCACAATAAATTGGCGAGTAAGCTAGTAAATAAGAAAGTAGATAAACATGCAAGTAATCAATTAAGTCAATAAGTTATCAGAATGTCCATCAACTATACAACCCAAATTGCAACTAAGATAGTTTCTAGCTGGGCAAAATCTGCACTACTTGTCTGTCTGCCATATTATTCAGAGTTGATGTGGTCGAAAATAATTGCCAACCATTGACAATATATAGACGCCCATGAAAATTCTTTATTCGCAAAAGCATAGGCTATAAGACGTTATTTCAGACGAAGAGTGTTTCCGTTAAATATGGATCAAGGTGTAAAAGAGCTTTTTCATTTGCTTTTTCATTTGACTCTCCGTGTTTGGAGGCAGGTTTCTCCATGCGCCGAAGTTTCTCGAATTTCTGCAAATTACGGAGACATATAGGCCTATTGCGACGCTATTAGTGCTAATCAGAAAGCCAGGCACAGGAATGCATAGGCCTATTTCATTTCGTTATAGCGCGAAGGCATTCAAAGGTGCACGAACGTAAGGGCCTTTAACAGATCGGTGAGTTCTAAGTGAAAAAGTCAGTTCATGTCTCAACACAAAATGTGTACATTGCTGCAGACTATATACTAGTATATAGGCCTAGGCGCCTAGGCGCCGCAGTCTGTAGACATTAGGCTGACTAACAAGGATGGTACAATTGTTCGCCACACAGTTGCGTCTGGGATTAAACAAAGGGAATAGGCCTAAAGAACAACGTTTCCCAATGTTGCACTAAAAAGATGTTTGTAACCCATTGCAATGTCAGACTGCGGAAATTTATCCAGAATGCAGTGTGATGTAAGAAAATGCAAATCTCCGAAATTTGTCATCGCCAAACAAAAGCCAGACTCGATCGAAGTCCTGTGGATTTTGCCCATCTAGAAACCTGTATGGGGTGCCATTTATTATTGTCTTGTAGGCCTATTTTATGAAACGACGCTGGACGGAAGGCCTTAGATTAGACCGAGTTAGGCTGGTTCCACGACAACTAGCCTAGTCCACGAACAACTACCGACAACTGGTCCACGAAATATTTAGCCAACGACAAATGGTTAACGACAATATGTTCAATGAGAATTTTTAGTCGATTTTTTTGCAGCTGAAATAGAAGCTGGAGTTATGAACAGAACGTTTGAGAAATGGAAGATGAATTAGGCCTAATGGTTTTCAAGCTTAAATGGAAGCTGGATGCATGTTGAAACACATATGAAAATCACCAATTCAGCTTATAGGAAACCATGAGACTTTTTTCTCTCCTAAATCCAGTTCCTTTTTCATAAATAGAGAACCTTCATTCAGCTTCAATTTCTCAAGCGCTTTCTCATTAATCCGGCTTCTATTTCAGTGGACCAGTTGTCCGTGGACTAGTTGTAGGTTCTGGTTGTAATTTCAGCGCTTAGGCCTACATTAGCCCTAAGCTACATGTTAGTAACGATAGACTATGAATCAAAGGTCGATCTAAGTACTATATAGGCTACGTAGTAGCCTACGTAGTGTAGCCTATATTACTACAATAGTATTTAACGTCTTTAGAGCCGTCCATATTGACGACACGCACCTAAAGGAGTAGGAGGTCACACATTTTGTGACAATATGTGACAAGACACTGTTACTATATCATATGAATTTTGTGTTGACGCGTCATGATAGGGGTGTGTCAAAGATTGCGTGACGTCATTTTTGAACGCCCCCCCAGGCCGAGATTCACAATCTCTTAGTAGGTGTTTTTCATTGGTTGGTATCTGAAACAGGAAACGGTAAAAGATCGGAAATCGACCTCGTTGGAGATCTGGAAAAGCTGCGAAGTCAAAGCGAAAGGATTCAACCAGCGGAGTACGAGTCACCAGACCTTGAGCAGATTGGAAGAGGTGGTAGAGTGAGAGCAGACAGCGCATACGAGTCACGTGACTACGACGCCGCCGCCGCCGCCGCCGACGAGGAAGACTTATCTTCGTACAGAGGGAGACAGACGAACAATGTCAGACAGGATTCGGATTACGACGTCCGTAGGGAAAAGCTGCTGGAAGTACTCGTAAGTTAATCATCATCTTCACATTTAACAAGTGCTTTGTTTGTTTGTTTGTTTGTTTGTATATGCACTTGTTATAGCGCCCCTTCAAGCTCTCTCTACCAAGAGGCGCTCCCGAATGCAGAGCGGACACTGCATCGGAGTTTCACGCCGAAGCGCTGAGCAATTGTGAGTGAAGGACTTGCCCAAGACCCTTATGCGGCGAGGTGGATTCGAACCTCAAACCTTCCGGATCCAAGCCAACGACGCCACCACTACACCACCGCGCCCCACGATGACGTGAACTACACCGTGATTAAAAAAAAACTAAGCCAAACTGTTTTTTTATATATCTCTAATGCCTGATAACATATCACGCTAAAAAATTCCAAATATTTAGAGAAGTGGACCAAGAGTAATGATTCCAAAATTTCATGAAATAAAGTTTTTGGTAATTTGGTATATTTTCAAGGATTTGGACTTAATGACTACAATTATAAAAAGGTCATCAACTTTTTGGCGGATGAAATGGTATATTTAAAATTTTCCCGAAAATTTCGCCAGATGACTGAAAAAAGTTCAAAGTTTCTGTATCCGCCCTTAATTCAAGTTTTCAAGTTTTTTTTATTGAACCATCAACATACACGATATTATGATCACATAATATGATAGAAAAAGTGCATGTCAGCATGGCTTACACAGTAATGCAGTGCAGGAATTAAATAACAAATTCAAATGTCAGCCAGCAAATATATCAAGCTAAAAGCAATCATAGCAGAGGATGTCACAAAGTGTTTAGGAACAACAGGCCCACCAAAGGGACAAAGTCCCGCTAGGAGGGGGCCTATTTAGCTAGGTAGAAATAAGAAGATTTAAGATGACAGCTTACAGAACGATAGGTCAAGGAAACACAAGATATAGTAACAGCAATAGCTATGCTGTAGGAAACCCAAAAAATTGAAAACAAACTTAACTAACTTAACTAACAATTTATAATACAAGCTCCAGTGTGTGTGCTCTTAAAGTACGCTTAAAACACGATAAGCTATTAGAGGTACGGATGTTTATAGGTAGGTTGTTCCAAAGCAGTGGACCCTGAAACTTAATGGAAAGTTTACGGATGTTAGTTCTGGGGAGTATTAATTTATAATCCGGCTTGTTTCTAAGGCCATAATTAAATTCAGTAGGGGAAAAATAAGATAAGAAAGCAGGTGGAAGGAGTTTGTTATGATACTTGTACATAAATTCACAAGTTTGGATAAAGTTGATTTGTGTGATGGTTAGTAGTTTAAGTGATAAGAACAATGGTTGAGTATGAGAGTTAAAGGGAGATTTAGTTATGATTCGTAGAGCCTTTTTTTGTGCAATTTGCAATTTTCTTAAGTGAGAAGCATAAGTGGAAGTCCAAATGATATTACAATAGGTAAGATAAGGATAAACAAGAGTATAGTACAAGCTGGTCAGAATGTGAGAAGGTAGTAAGTAGGAAATTCGATTAATGATGCCAATGCTTTTGGTGATTTTCTTATTGATTTCATCAATATGGATATTCCATTTTAGGTGTTGGTCCATATGCACGCCTAGAAATTTAGATGTGGTAACTTGAGGAATAGTTATGCCATCAATGATTATAT
>OX243813.1:7817516-7886571 GCA_945859605.1 Lumbricus rubellus | reverse complement strand
ACATTCCACAAGTGCTTTGTTTGTTTGTTGTTTGTTTGTATGTGCACTTGTTATAGCACCCCTTCAAGCTCTTTCTACTCAGAGGCGCTCCCGAATGCAGAGCGGACACTGCATCTGAGTTTCACGCCGAAGCGCTGAGCAATTGTGAGTGAAGGACTTGCCCAAGGTCCGAATGCGGCGAGGTGGATTCAAACCTCGAACCTTCCGGCTCGAAGGCAACGACGCCACCACTACACCAACGCGCCCCACGATATTGTGAACTATATCGCCACGATGTGTGATAAATATTATAGCCCGGAATCAGTTGTAGTTGCACTGGCGCTGGATAAAATTTTTGAGTCCAACTGACTTTATTTGCCGTCCCTGCATGTACTGATCTTGTGGTCACGCTTGAAAAAAGAACTAGCTCCGTCATTTGCGTGTTGTTCTGCGGTTCCTATCTCATGATGTCACTGTGGCCCTTGTCCACGCCTTCGTTACCAGTAGAATTGATCATTGCTGCTCAGTTCTTGCTGGTCATCAATCTGTCTTAATAGAGCCTTTTGACTGGGTCTTTCGCCCCGCTGCTCGGCTTATTGGTCGTATTGAAAATATGCTCCAGTTTCTGCTTACATGCGTGATGTTTTGCACTGGCTTCCAGTCTCGCAACGCATCTCCTGTAGCAGCCCTTGTCTGGCGATGTCTCACTGGTAGTGCTCCGTCCTACTTGTCTGGTCTCCGACTTAGTCTCTCGTCGAGCAAATGGGGAGCTCCTGGTCCATCGGGCCTGCTATTTGGTCAGACAGCGTCGAGCCTTCTCGGTGTTTGGCCCCCCCCCATTTGGAATGTGCTCCCGTTTGCGCTGCGCTTACTAGGAACCTCGGAATAATTTTTCTGCTTTTACCAGTTGCTGGAACCTACAATCTTTCTTTTCAGCCGTGGCTGGGCTGGGAGCGTCTCTGAGTAGGCTAGCCTTCTTGAAGCGGCGCTATATGAATTTTCGGAATGAATGAATGAGTCAATGAATGAATGATTGATTATTAGTAACTATGGCTCTACCGAACATTCGTTTCGTGTTCGCTTCGAGGCCGAATAGCTATTCGGTATTCGGCCGAATAGTCGCTGTCGGACCGAATACGAACAGTGGTCACGTGACATCTGTTCCGCAAAGCGGCTGCTATATATAGGCCTAGCGATTTGACTGAATTAATTAACTCTCATTGGCATAGTATACGCGTATAGGTGTGCTTGTGTTCGATGTGTACAGATTCGGCGGCTACTGAAGAAAGAGTTGGCTGCTGCCGACGACTACGAAGACTAGTCTTCTACCAGCTGCTCAGCTCTTCTTCGTATACGTTCGGGAGTCGAGACGTCGAAGCTAAAGTCTGTCCTTCAGCACAATATTATTATATACTCCACTGAAATAACATACAACGTAACGGTCAAAAGACTCGGATCTCCAGCGAACATTTTCATTATTATTTTCTGCCATCGTTGTTATTTTTAGGATAAAATTAATAGTTGCTCAGTAAAACTCAGTTAATAAATATTAATGTAACGTAAAAATTTCTGACACGCCAAGTGAAACGTTCTGTTATTTATAACATAACGTAGGCTATAGGCTATAAGCTTATAGGCCTATATAGGCCTATGTATACAAAACTAAGCCTATGTATATAGCCTATCTATAGGCTATCTGGACATTCGTATCATCGTATGGCGATCTTGTGAAGTTTTTTAAAGCGCTACAATGATGTCTAATACAAAGGCTACTATTATGGGCCTATAGTCTATGCAGATTTCCATTTAATTGTCATCTCTAAATGATCCCATCGCTATGGGCCTAGGCAGCTAGAGTGGCGTAGGCCTATAGGCTAATTTAGTAGCTTTTCATTTGCCTGTGTGCAGCACGTGATCCCGCATGGGCCTCTGACACTCTGTTTAGTTTTTAAGGCCGGTATTCTTACGTTCTTGCAATCAAGATCTCGTAATCGTAACCTTCAAGTTTCTAAAGCGCTACTTGAAAGCCAAGCGCGGGGCATCAGCTTATTCACGAGCGCATGGGCGGAGTTTATCAGGGACTAGGGGGGCTAAGAAGGCCCAGATTCAACTTTTTTACCATGAAAATGGTGTCCTTTTTCGGGGTTAGCCTCCCCTCCAAGAACGGAAATCAAACTCCGCCCATGCACGAGCGCTGCGTTGAGTCAAAAAGTTGTCCGGATCGTAAGAGCATATAGTCCATCCTGATGGTCCGGGTCGAGTTACCATAATAGGATCAGAGGGGCGGAACAGCTACTAAGGCGGTAGGCTAGGCCTACGTGTCATCTGGGTCGGGAATTGGAGGGTGGAGGATCTGCAAAGCAGTTATTGACACTTGCTATTAACACATGCAATACAACTTTGCACTCACGTAATAAATGAAGACTTAATATTTCTTTCTTCTCCACCCGTCAGGAATGACTTCATGTGTCGACGGTGCATGAAACTTCAACAAGACGTATACGTCATAGGCCTAGTCTCCAAATCGTTCTATTCCTGCTGGTTTGAAGATGAAGACTAACATGAAGCTAAGCGCGGCTAGGTTTGACGTCATAATACAGACTGATCTAAGCTTGCATGGTCTCTTGTTGACGTCATAATTATATATATATAAATATATATATATATACATGTATATATATAGACTAGTACGTAAGTTAAACGTGACCTCTGTTGACGTCGTAAAGAGTATTCTTATTCTAGCCTACTGTTGACTGTAATACATAGGCCTACAATGAATAAGTTATAGATTGTTCTCTATCGACGTCATTATGCCGCCTGCTATATAAGTTTAGGCCTACTACCGGTACATTGTTGACGTCACAGCAAACTAATCGAAAATAAGTTAATTAGCCTACTACATGTAATACTACTGTAACAGTATGCCACTATGCCTAGTTTTTCATTATATTAATCTGCTTCATAACGGGGCAGTAGGACAGTCGGTTGAGGGTCTAATTGGGTCGAGCGCTATGCATGCGGCGATGCTATATAACGCCTGTGTTCCGCTATTCTTCTCTTAAATGCCCCCCACATCATATTTATTAACTGCATCTTTTTGCAAAACGCACAAGTTCGAGCTTCAAGTCCGTATTTAGGGGGCGGAAGATTTTTTATACACCTCTCCTAATTAAATAATGTAGGCTAAAAATTAAATAGGCTAAGGATCGAATTCACTAGCACACGATAATAGCCTATTCCTTAATACACTCTGGATAGGCTAATATGAACTAAGGGGATTTAATTTCGAAGCTCTTATTTCTATGTGAAATTTTAGAATAGGCTAGAGTAGATTACGACGATGATCTAATCATGATGATGATCTAATCATGATGATGCTGATGTGGAAGCTGCTGAAATTCTTGAAAATTATTTCAGCTGAGAAACACCCCACCCCTCGAAAAAAAGCGAGTGAAAGACTTGCTCATGGTTACTACGCGGGGACTTGAGGTGGATTCGAACCTGCAAACTTCCGGCTTCAAGGCACCAAACATATCTCTACACGACCGCACCCCCCAAGAAGTAGAAGTGCTTGGGTGCCTATAAGCTTATCGATTTTAGGCCTACAGAATATAGACGCGGTGAAAGAAGCGCGGGGTAGGTTTATGGGCCTAGTGGCATGGTTAAAGTGAAGCGGGCAGATTCTTCAATTTGCAGTCTGTCTGTCTGTCTGTAAAATCGACTGTCTGACAAAAATTCTGCATAATTCATTGGGGGAAGTGAAGCCAGTGTTGCAAAACAACACGCGAATAGACATTTCTATGTATAGACAAAAGCCTATTAACGGATTTCATATAAGCCACGGTTTCCAATAAAATGCAGGTCCCTTTGTTTGATGAGCAGACGAGGCATGATATTGCATAGAAAGAATTGGTTTAAGCTTTTATTATATCGGGGTATTGGAAATTTCCGTTATCATTACCTTCCTCAGGCAATTCCTCACACGATCTTTATGTATATCTTCATCGAGAGTATTTAAATAGAGTCCTACTTGATAGTCTGAAAAATACATGCCCCTGTCTTTGCTAAGTTCGCTTAATTGTCTATCATTTCATAATTGCAAAAAATAGGCCTAGTCATTGGGAACCTGCTGAAAACATAATTATACAGTCTGGGTCAATTTATACAGGGATGTAGGCGTTAAAAATTTGATTGTCTCAGTAATTAAAATGAAAATCGAGAATAACTCAATATGTAGGCCTCGCTCTCTCTTTTCTCGGTCTGTCTATCTGTCTGTCTGTCTCTCTACATTACATGCATGCCTCTGTAATTGGTGCAGCCTCTCAATGATAAAATACGCAGAATGTTGCAATCTTCTTAAGATTAACTTGTCCTTAGCAGCTGCAGCACACACATCAAGATATTGTTCATGCACAATTGCGCACAGGCCTACATCATAAGCATGTATATTGCGTATCAAGATGACTGATTCACCGAGGGAAACTCTAACCAAATGGAACACAAAGGAATAAATGGAAACAAAGGTGGACCAGTACAACTCCACTGGGTAGTACTGGTGGCCCTCTGTCTAGGTGCATGGTTTCAGGTCAATAGCTGCAAAACTGTAAGTGTGCTTTCAGGACAAACATACGTATACACACCGTACAATGGCGTACATTATCTTTTTTTAGAATATAGGTTTACAATTTTACACACATTAGCAAGCTGACACGATGAACAAAACTGGGCAATTAAGATTAATTTTATCAATTAAATTTTGATTATGACCCTGTACAATTGGGTCAAGAGCACTTAAGGTGAGGAGGTGCTACATAAACACGAGCACTTACAATTACAATATATTTTTAAATATTGTACATAAACCATACTTTCAGAAGAAATCAGACAAAAGTAAATACATAAGCATTTTATTTGAAAAAATTCAAAAACTCTTCAATCTGAGAAGGGGTTATATAATTGTTCCATTTTCAAACAGTATTAATATATTTTCAATATTAATATATTTTCAACAAATTTAAATATATTAGGTGCCTACATCAGTAAGTCTGAAACTCTAATTAAAAATACAATACTCAAGTCCAACAAGAATCAAACATGTTGCAAGGTCATTATCTCTATATCTCATATTCTAATAATAATTTATCTAAAAGCCACTAAAAATTGCTTAAAATTAGAAGCCAACAGCAGGCTTACACGCTGTTGACTGCAATGTTTCAATAAAAATAAATAAATAGACAACCAGTCAATAAAACAGCTGAACACTTCACTGTGGAAAGTTTAAAAAACTGTACATACTAGCAAACTTTCAAAAGATTCCAAAGAAAATGTCATCACTGATAACATGGTCTTCATCAACAGCATCGTCAATTCTGAAAAAAGAATTAGAGCAAAATATTTTTCAGAACCAACTGTCTGAAATTGTCCTAAATGACAACACTGTTTATTGTAACTATCATAACTATAACTACAAAAATAATAAGCTCCATTAAAACAGCTCTTATTCTTAAATAATTAAAAACAGTAAATAAAAACCATTATTACTACTCTTATTCCTAATTAATTAACAACAGTTATAACAACCATTATGACCACTCTTATTCTTAATTTGTTTTTTGGCAGACTATGTCCATTAATATTTTCTACAACATCATCGTGAACAATTGTTACCTTCACATTATTCAATACTGCACTGTAGAATACTTCTAAATGAAATCTATATTTGACCTGAATATGGATTTATTGTTAAACAGACAATTTTACTTACTTTGTATCTGTAGAGAAGAAACTGGATGACCTGATATTCATCAGTCTGCCACAACTAAGTTGCTTCAAAAGCAAAACAATGACCACCCATTATTAAGATAAATAATAAACAATAAGTAAATGTAAATAGCTATAGCATCATTTATTACGAATAATAAACAAGACATAAATGTGAATAGCGTCATTAATTTTATATTTACGAAAAGTGTCAAACAAAATAATTTCATCAGGGTTCACACAACAGAAGGGCAGCTCATATAACAACATTGTAGCAATGGTACACCAGTAGACAATAGAAATGATTTCTGTTTTAATTTTCTATAACTGATGCATACCTTAGATTTGGAGATGCATAGATTTGGTTGCGCATCAGTTGATAGACTTTGATGAACTTGAGCAGTGTGCAATGGAGAATCATCATCGTCATCATTCAGTGAAAAACTGCTCATCAGGTCAAAGTTAGCTCTGTCACAAACAGAATTGCAAAATTCTTTGATTCTTTCACATTCACAATTTGCATTATCAAGCCTTTGACAACAGTTAACAATGTTTTATACAAAATCCACATGTAACGTAGTGTCAGCACAACACTTTGCTTGCTTAATTTAAAGTATCACATGTTAGACAGAATTAATGTATAACATATACATGGTTCTGTGTGCACACTGACAAACGATCTATAGACTCAATCAGATGTAGTGGTGGCGCAGGGGTTGTTCGGTGCCTTGGAGCCGGAATGTTGCAGGTTTGAATCCACCTCAAGGCCGCCGCGTAGAGAACCTGAGCAAGTCCTTCGCTCGCAATATTAGTGCTCATGTGCTTCGGCGTGAAACTCCAATTCAGTGTCCACCCTGAAGTTGGGAGCGAAACTGAGTAGGATATTTAAGAGGCGCTACAAACTGCTCATACATACATTAAATTTGAAGAAATACAACAATGGTGAGTTTGGAACAAACCTTGATCCATCTGAAATTAAACAACGCCCACCACGATAAGAGCCAAGCATGCTTGAATCGTTAACAGATGATACTGGTTTTAACAAAGACAGACTTTTCCTTGAAGCAATTGTCTGAGGCGTTTGCTCAGTTGATGGCACTAGAGCACCACGTGGAATCAGTTTGGACACGTTGGAAGACAGCAGATCTTTTTCAAATTCATCAGAGAAGAGTCCACAGTCCTCAAACGCCTTTTCATCAAAGTCTGAAAACTCATCGTCATTGTATCTCTCAACAATGCTGGACACTGGAACACAACCGCCGCGCCTCGCGGAATCGACAAACATTTGGTCTCGATAGAATCTCGTTCCTTCGTTGCAGTTCCATGCATCGTCGTCGTTGAGGTCTGGCAGCTCTTCAAAGGAAGAATTCGCAGCCACAAGACTGCAGTTGCTCTTTGTCTGAGGTAATGAAGTGAGTCTCCGATTGCCTGCAACTGACTGGAAGTCCTCAGCAACGTAGCAATCAAAATCATCATCTACATCCAGGAAATCTTCTTCTAAAAGACCTGAAACATTCATAACCATGATACTTATTAAGTTATGAGCAATTTACATATGTCTCGATCTAAGTCCAGTTAGGTTCACAAGGGCTTGTGATGAAGCAATTGAGCGGCCAAAGTGAACCACTGGGTCTTAACATATGATTTGCTGATCTACGTTTAGAAAATTAATAAAAATTTTTGCAGTTTTTTGTAACAGCAAACCTCTATCAGGTGAATAGTGAAAGCAGTTATTTGCATATGAAACATTTTCCTCACATACACAGAATAATAATAACAAAACATTTATCATTTACCACATGTATTGTCAAATCACGCAAAAAGACCCTAGATGCATATGACAACTGATATTTCCTATTAAAATTTTTTTACCAACTGGTGAAGTCGGCCATAAAATCAAATAGTGAAGTAAGGATGATTCAAAATTCTTTCCTTTCATTACATAACACTTAAAGTCAAACATTTGATAAATTATCACATGTATATTGTTATCAAATGTTATCAGTTAGTGATAGTCTGTTAGTCAATCAAGAGCTAAACGTTTGCTGACCAGTATGGTCTGCATCCCGAATAGTCCACTCCATTGTAGCTTTGTTTCGTAGCTGAAAGAGATCAAGGTCCTCCCAGCCTTGTGTCGTATTTGGCACTGGATCAGTTCTTGCCACATGGCTGATGATCTTTGGCTTAGACGGCTGATAAGCAAAGTCCTTCATTGAAGGAGTAGCAGGAACATCACCCATCTTCAATACAAATCACGTCAATGTAAGAAATGAACAGCAATCAATTAAGCTAACACTAATAGCCGTTGTGGGTTTGAAATCATACCCACTTTATTTTCATAACGAAGGTAAATTAAAGGACAAAGTCATTTACCTTGCTGTTTCACTTTCTGAATTATATCATTTCCCATTTCAGTAGTATACAATTGATTAATTGATTTCACAGCTGAATTTGTCGGAAAGTGCCAGCGAAACAGAAAACTCGAAACATCTATTGTGGAAACGATTTAAACGCCAGACTTCCATGTTCACAATCCAGCATGTACATCACTAATCTAACAATACTACATGTGGATAAATAACTGAAAACTATGAGCAAGTAGTCTTTTCAGTTTAACAACACTGAGCTCTAACAACATTTTAAACAAAAAGTACTCACTGTATAAAATAAACTTAGGTACTATTCCTAGTGAAATGAACATCCAATATGCCAGACAGCTGCACATATTTTGGTTGAAATTTATAAGGTGCCATGTTTGCTTCATTTTCCTTAGATGTTCATTTGTTTAGTCATGTTTACATTACAGTTACATCGCAAATCCATCTCTAAGAAATTTATAATGATGGTCGTCCACGTACTTTAAGACGTTTAATTGCCGGTGTTTTATCATAGCCCTCCAGTCGTTGCTTTAGTTCCCTACAGCAGCTGTCGACAGAACCAGCAGCAGCAGCAGTGGTGTTTGAAGAAGCAGCTTTCTCTTTGATGATGGCAGCAGCCTTGCAGCTGTCTAGACATGACTCGATTGTTCGCATCTTGACATTCTGGTTTTTCTTGCCGTTGGCTGAGTAAAAGAAATAATTAACGTTAATTAAAATAAATAAAAAAAGTATGCCATTAGCTGATGCCTTCTGCATTATACACCAGCCCAAAAGAAGTTACTAATTTAAAAATTTAACCAACATACTGATGTAACAATGCTTTTGTACAGTGCCTGCTGAGTAACTCTCTTGATATTGCCAGTATAAATATGCAAGATTTTGCTCAAATGTCTATTTTTCATTCTCAGGCATATCATAGAATAATCCAACACATGCAAACAGTTCAGTTAAGGTAATATAATGTTTTTATTGAAGTCCATGTTCAATTTATTGCTTAGAAGACAAATTTATACAGAGCAGTTCGACAGCATGCAAACTTACAAATCAAAAATAAATAATAAGATATGTGAAAAATTAGAAACAAACAGCTACGGTAATGGTACATGAGCAAACACAAACAGCACTGACCTGAGTTATTTCGAGACAGAGTTGGCGTTTCTTTTGTCTTTGCAACAGGCAACTTTTTGGGAGTTTTCTAAAATCACATCACATTTCTTCAACTCTCCATTTAACATCGTACCAATGAACCTGTACTAAAAGTGAATGGGAAACCAATGCAGCTCATCATTAAAGTGTTACAGCAATGTTTTAAATGGATAGAAGAATGTAAAGCTGCATCAAAATCACTATTAATTATATATTTCTTTCAAATTTAATTTAATTTAATTGAAGATAGTGCACTAAAAATCCAACTGCTCTTAAACACTTGCAATTAACCTAAATAGAATCAGACTTACAGACCTACTAATTATAAGGAGCTGTTCATAATGGTATTTGATGAAGCTAGACCAATCACAATTATGTATAATTAAACTTACTCCCAAGTCACTGCTGACATTATTAGGCAAAGCCACATACTCTGTTCTCAGTAGAGGTTTGTGGTGCCTGTTGAATGATAATAGGGGTCCTTGCTGGAGTTGTGTAGCCTGGCATAAAGGTCATCTGACAATCTAGGCCGACTGAAATAAATTTTAAAGAACTCTTGTCACAAAAGACAACACAGAAGATAGTTGTCGATCTTGGCAAGAAAAGTGAACTATTCAAAACAGTCTGCAATTTCAGTTTCATAACAATATTATATTCACTATTTATGCATAAATTCAGTCAGCACTTATATATAATTAACATATGCAATTATACATATACTTAATCAGATATGGAACACTAATATGTAATTATTGCGGGCAGCAGCATCTTTCAAGAACCTATACATAGTGCTGCTACCATCGCTTGCAACGAACTTCCAAAACTGTGTTGCAAGATAACGCGAAGATACTTTTTAGCTAAGAATCTACAATTTTGGTGTGCACTAAGCGAGTGTTCTAAGATGATGAACAATATCCTGTATGCAAAGGCACCATTTATACACATCCTGATTTGATTTATCTCACAAATCAGTATCTCTGGATAATCATATTTGTATACCCCATTGTTGGCTGATCAAGTATGCACTTAATTCATCGCCAGCGGCTGCCCGCTTTACTTCAATCTTTCGCGTCCAAGGTCCTTTCTGTAGAAGTTGTGCATCACTACATATACAACAGAAGACATAAAAGCTAAGTGTTAAAACTAGAACTGCTTAGTAAGTCTTTTTCACCCAATCCAGAACTATCTTTTCAACAGGTTCTTATAAAAGCCACGATTGTTACAAATATGAAAACAGATCAATTACTTTTGACATTACCGGTAGTTGCGGGTTTTCACTGTCTAATGATATTATGTACTTGGATCGTGGATTTTTTCTTTATATCTTAGTATAAAAATGGGCAGTTAGTTGTATTGGCTTGTAAGGTACTAGAAGTGTTAGGCATCATTTTACAGTTGACAGTGAAGAACATAGAATAAGGAATTTCTTTAGTCCTTTAGAATTAATATAAGTTAATATGGTGCTATTATGGAGGGCTGAAAGTTATTATGATCTCACCAGGTGACTGATAGACCACACAACATGATTATGATGGGTAGTTGGATATCAAGCCATATCTTACCAAACTTTTGAAACATCGGCTAGCAAGTGAATCCAAAATAAAATCATCAAGCATACTTTGTTTTACCTGATTCTAACTTTGTAGACAACTTTTCCATCACAGTCTCCTATGAGTAGGACTGAAGTGTGACCTTTGTCTGTTGTGCATTTTTCATTAAGATTGTTGGCATTTGCGATGAAGACTACAGCAACAACTTCAGCATAACTGGCCATCACTTGAGTAGTCTGTAAATGAACAAATGCAGACTGCAGGTGCAACTTCAAGCTTATCAATAGGTAACTAACATAAGTATACTAATCAAATACCTAACTGTAATTGATAGACAAGTATCAACTGGTAAAAAACAAATGAGATTAAACATTTCAAAACCAGTCACAGAAGTTTTAAAAGAATGTTTCAAAGTGAATTTTATTTATCCACTCTCATAATAGAGCTGTTGTCATGAAATCAAATTCTTTCAATGCAAAAGCTAAAACTGAACTGGAACAGTTTATAGGTTTTCCTTCTAATAGTTTAGGATATGTAAATGCATTTTAAAAGTCTCCCAAGTTCTGTTAAACTTCCACAGATTTAACAGCAACATCTGATTTAGCTAAGATAAAACATGTGAAAGTGGGAGCTAGACTGACTTTTATAGTCATGGTCTTTAATACAGAAATCATTTATGCAAAGCATAACCTGTTTTAGTGATAGCTCATATTTTGGGAGATGAGCCACGGCTTCTTGGATGTGGTTACCAAAAGGAGGCTGTCGATTCACAATCTGTAAATACAGCATACGCGTCAACAACATGTTTCTGGCATAATTACATTGCATGCTAACACTGTATATTTGTACTGACTTTGAAGTGTACCTTTAAGTATTTTTTCACAGTTCTAATATCCAAGAAATTTTGGGCTAATGAAATGTAACTGAACATTATAAAACTTGATGGCTACAGCTAAATAAATAACCTCAATAAATGACCTTAAATAACCTCAATAAATGATCTTAAATGACCTCAATAAATGAACATAATTATTACATGACTACTGTTAATTTAATAGCAAATATAATCAGGATATAATCCTTAACTTAATTGAAATCTGATTGCAGATTAAAATGAAAATTGTAGATTTAATCAATCAATCATTATTTGACTATTTTACCATTTCCATTTTGTTGGCTTACATTTTTAAATTAAACATTTCTTGCTTTTCTAAACTTTTCATTTCCTACATGTACTGCCAGTGAAGACAGAAGCAGAGTTGTAATTTTCCTACCAATATTAAATGAATATCAAAAAGTGACAAACATGGCAAAAGTGGGGCTTAGTGTACATTTAAATTACTAGACCAGAATCAATGCACATGGCAAACAGCAATTAACAACCATGACTGTGATTACTGGAGCAGAAGTAATACGATTCCAAAGAATCATAGGTTTTATGCTACAGAATAACAGTCTGTGCTTTATAATTTGGCTTGTATTTGGTCACTTTCGTTGGCTAACTTGTGAAGTGAAAAGGACTTGCCATTTCTAAGTCTCTTGCGTTAGTGTTGGAAATCTTTTCAAACGATGTCATGCCAGCATTAACCAATGCTGTCGCCAGTGTAATTCCTGCATTTAGAAAGACAGCACCATATTGACATTTCCAAGCAAAGCATTCAAGTCCACCTTAATTAAAATAGAAAAGGGATTGACAAAATCAAGTTCATATAAAATAATCTGTGCACCCAGTCATCTCCAGATTTCTTGAGTTAAGAGGTGCTACATTCATCTTAAAACATGTTCAGCATTATCCTTAATGGCTTAAATCGAATACATGGTAAAGTAGTAGATGACAGTGGAAGTAATTCTTAGGATGAGGAGAAAATGAAAGAACTTGCCAATTCCAGTCAATTGTCTTGAAACAAACTTTGAGTTTTCCCAGAGTTTGGAAGCAAAACATTTGCAGATGATAACAGCACTCTGCAGAGATGCAAAGTCCTGTCGATTCCAGAGAACTTCAACCAAACCTAAGACAGTTAATTAATCTTATTCCATTGTATCATTTATCACCATGGAGAATGCATCTTTTTCCATTGTATCATTTCTCACCACGGAGAATGCATCTTTTCCATTACACATTGATTCCACAAAGTAACTATACAGCTGAAACATTTCTGGAGGCTATAGTATCATCAAAATACAAAAACAAATGACTACAATGCACATCTTAATTTTTTTACAAAGGTTTTTTTGAACCCAGTCAGTGTTCGTTTATTGGCAAAAGGTTGACAAACCGCAACCACATGCAATAATTATTGCAGGACAATTGAGATCATTAAAAAGCTAGTGAAGGCCAACCTCAATTTTACCAAAGTATGCCACCAACCAGATGAATCAGAGCCAGAGTTCTCCATAGCTTAGAATTAAACAAATCCATGCTAAACAAGATGACTGTATTTGCAAAGCACTGAGTAAAAATAAGGATAGAACCGATTCCCTGACAATTGAGGATTCACATACTTAAACTATAAGCTTACATAATGCATATATTATATATATATAAATTATATATTATATATAAAATTTACATATGAATATAATTATATGTGTGTATATCTATGTATATATATATATATATTTAAACACTTTTCACAACTGAAAGGATACTCACACCGACTGATCCTTTGACAGACTCGTATAATTTTAGACGTGTCCTGCTGCAGAGCGAAATCCTGAAGAGGAAGTGAACCAAGATGCGCCTGAATCAAACTGAATGAACACAGAAAACATAAAAGTATGTAACAACAGGAAACATTAGATACGAAATGAATTAACCATAGATGTAAACCAACTCTTTAAAGATCTGGAAAGATTTAAAGGTAATGCTACAAAAGTTGCCTAAAATCAGGAACAGTAGCCAAAAGGTCATAGAGCTAGTTTGCCCAGTCAACTTTCTTTGGGCTAACTCAAAACATTAAAAAATCATAATGAATTGGCTGTGCAACTTCACCTGATTCAAAACAATGTTCTAATTTAACATATTCAAACTATTTGATGTATCAGTTTTAATATTGCTTAAGACAGCATTTGATGACAGTTGGAAGCAAAACTAAGAATAAGATTTGAATTGCACATAAGACAAAGATTTATACTTTCACAAAAGCGACTGGGAACCCAATGCAGCTAATTGTTAAAGTGTTAATTGGCTCTGATTAATTCTAATTAATAACAGAAAAGCAACTGGTACTATAATTCAAAAAAGTAACTACGATAAGTGCATACTTGCCCAACAGCATTTAATCAACAGTAGCAAGTTCCACTGCTCATCAATGAGCTGGTGCTGGCTCTTGACTTTCAAATGGCGCTTTAGAAGTGTGTAAAGCTAAAATCTCCTGACTGCAATACTTACCAGTTAACTTTCATAGGAGCACTTCTGATCTTGCCCTGCATTGGAAATCTATAAATGACAAATTACTTTTAACAGTAACTAAGAGTCCGTAAGATGTAGTATGGTGAATTAAGTTTACATGTAGTATCGCCAAACAGGCTCATAAGAAGATTCTGGTCAAATTTTCAGACAGTGCAAGACATGAAACAACAAAGAAGATAATGTAAATCATCAACTTATGCAATACTAACAAGCTCTATGAAGAAGCTTACTTGTCTAGCATACACTACCGTAACTGAGTACTGCTACACAATAGCCACAAGGACGATGCTCAACAATCATGCAAAAGATGTTTCCACAATTGCCATTGTAACCAAGCAGAAATTGGTACTGACTAGAGCAGTGGTTCCCAACCTTTTTTGACCTTAGGGCCACTTTTTCTAAGTTGGAGGACACAAGGGCCACTTTTTCTTAGTTAAAGGACATTAGGGGGCCACAATGCTAAAATTTAATTAACTTAAAGCATATAAAATTGTTATAATTGACTCAAAATAGAATATTTGATGTTATTTATAGCCGTAAAAATAAAATAATTTGTAATATAAAATAATTATGAGTTTTTTCCTGTCAAAATTGTCAAATTTTCATATATTTTTTTTAATTCTTTGAGAGTAGCGGGCCATTTTTGAGCCCTGGCGGGCCATTTTCTGAGGCCTGGCGGGCCACTTTTGGCCCGCGGGCCACGGGTTGGGAACCGCTGGACTAGAGTTTGAAGACACTATTCTTGCACAAGCAGGACTTTGCACTTTTTTTATACTGGGCTGGATGCCAGCATTCTAAAGAGAACCGTTTTAAACACTGTGCTCATTACATTCATGAAGAAATAACTGAAAATATATTGGTCTACCTGACAGTAGTTGTGTTTTTACTGCTGTTCAATGTATTCAGTGTCTTTTTCTCTATAACTCGCAGTTGAACATCATTGAATTCATGGCTTTGGCACAAGATGCCTAGCTTTTAGTCAGAAAACAAAAGTAAATAACTCATAAACTTTATTTAAGAAACAACAGTCTATACTAATTTTAAAATTTTAAACATAAGAAATGCAGTCTTCCAAGCTAAATCCAAGAGCAATGCAAGCAATGCATGTATGCCAAGTCAATTCCTTTCGCTGCATATGAAGGCAGATGGCCAATCTTTTCAATCACTACCTCATCCTCCCATAAACAGTCTGTAGCAAGTTAACTTACATCAACATACAATGAAAGTACATTATATATATATATGTATGTATAATATGCACATTGTACACAAACTAATAATAATACACATTTAATTTTTACATAATCAACAAAGTATCAATTATCTAGATGACTTTAAAATATGTGGCTTACACAAGATGTTTAATGCTGCTTAATGAGCACTAACATTGCATAAGGTATCGTCCATCTGTAGCCTGAAGAAGTAGAGATGAAGTTAACTCACCATTTCTTCAAGTGACTCCTTTCCAACAACGTTATGAAAGTTCTTCATCGTTTCAAAGGCCACACAGTATCTTGCCATCAAACGACCTGTGTCTACAGAAAGTCAAATTCAACTGATACTCAATGATACTCAAGTATCTGTCCATCCTTTTAGCCAAAATGCAATACATGACAACAACAGCATAAAAGTAGGACAACCTCACTTTAAAGATTGCATTGCTTTCCAAATGCATGAACATACAAACACAACAAATTATAAAATTTGTTAATCGTTCAATGGAGTTATGAAATTTTCATAAAGCAATGCAATAATATAGAACTTTGCATCTATAAAATAAGTACACGGTAGTAAACTACCAGTGACACCAAAATCGAAATTAAAACTATTCTCAGAAGAACGTAGGAAATCGTACTTGAAGATTTGAGAGCAAAGCAGTCCTCATCCATCTGAACCAACTGAATGCTGGCAAGCGCATTCAGATTCTTCAGACACAGCTCTGATCAAAATGAATAAACAATAAATTATTTAAACATCTTTATTGCAATGTTCCTGCAAAAATATGAAGGAAAATGCAATAAGTTTGCCAGAAGCCCAGAACAGACAAATTAATTTTTTTTAATGTAACAATAAAAAGGGTAATTGGTCAACGCAGGAAAAATAATTCTGCGCAGAAAATTAAATGCACTAACTGTTCATCATGCAAAACATTTACACGATGTGAAATATTCACACATGCAGTAAAAAATTTAATTACATGTCCTCATTGTGCTGGTTAATATTTTTTATGAAATTAACCATTTCTTTTAAATAATCAATTTCAAATAACCTTGAAGTTTTTGTTCCACTTTGTCATTTGTAAGCCCAGGTGGAAGTCCTACAGGAAAAATCAAGCATAAGAAATGTCAGACGTACACAAAATAAAAATTAGCAAAAATACCTTGGTAATACTTGATGAGAAAACCATTTAAACTAAATACTTCAAACATCAAACCAATATCTGTAAGAGACATTTTCGGAAATCTAACAACCCAGTTTGTACTAAAAAATCCCTCAAAACAAGTAATTTCTGTTAACCAGGACTTTGCAAAATAGATAATTATTAGAAATATGTAATTTCCTCCTACTGTACAAATGTTCAGATACACACACTTCTTCTTCAGGTTCTCTGCCCCCCACCCCACTATAGACAGATTCAAATGTCCAATGTCACCCCTCCATCCTCCACCCTTTCACTCCCTTTCATCTCCCTTTCACTTAGATGAATTGAATTCACTGAATTCAATTATTCAATTCAATTCACTGGTCAAATTAGTTTTATTATGATTCAGACGCATAGAACACTGCATTCAGACTCACAATGCAATAAATGACCAACTAGATAGTAAGAAAATATAATATATAATAATGCAAAATATGATAAATAGTAATAACTACGAGAAAATGCCAAAACTCGCCGTAATGAGTTGGATTTTTGTTGATTCGAATGTAGAGAAACGTCGAGTGAATCCATTCGAGAGCAACCGAAACATCGCAGATTGTTTCGAGTACAGTCTCGGCATTCAGGTGTTCAACGAGATGCTGATGTAGGCTGTTGAAGATATTTTCAAATGTCACATTAGTCAGAAACAAAATAATTGATCACAAGAACTTAGGAATACATGAATAAAGGCTAAATATGAATAAAGGCTAAATGGTAGGACTTTGCTACGTAATCAAATAAGTATTTTCACTCATCATAGATCGAATAGAGTATATTATTTATCATACATGCTGCAGATTCTGACGATGTAATACCATGCTAAGTAGGTCATCTGGTCCTTTGGTGCATGTCTCACTTTTCTCAGCATTTGGGATGCCAGTTTTCCTATTTATATTGGTTTATTTTAGAGTTTTAAATCTAATGCAGCCCACATAAGGGGACCTTATATGGTATAACATCTTATCAAACAGATAGCAGTGGTGAAGGATCTCACCCATTGAAAATTGAGCGTGGTCGAGGATATAATATAGCTGATATAGAAAACCTCTACAGTCGAACCTATCTAAGTACCACATACACAGTTACACACATTATGTTCACAGTCTGGAACTCATTTACAATCATACACTTTTCACAACTAAAACACATATTAAATCATAGAATTGTCATCTGTCACACTGTCATCAAAGACATACTACCAATAAACAATTAAACATGCATTTAAGAACTCACCTGCTTTCAATGACCTGTGTCCCATTCAGCAGTGATTCATATTTACACTACAAAAACATATCAAAAAGTGGTTTCGTTTCACCATTTTACATGCAGCATAACTTCCTATATTATTATCACATCCACACAATCTACTACAACATCACCATTAAAATCACTCTAATATCTAACAATCACTTCCATGAAAAAGTGAAATAACACATTCACCAAGCTGGTCTTTGACTGCATAGTGGTACATTGCCAGTGTTTTTTGCCTCTGGTTTCAGCTTCCAAGTTTCAAATACGTCAGTTATGATACATGAAATTGATAGTTTTGACAACTGAACCAAAACAACGCATGTGGACAGGTTGCACAGCTTCTAGAACAATATTGCTGAGCGTACAAATTACAATACATATCCAAGAAACTGTTGACCATAGCTCAGAGAACTATTGCGTAAAGAGGCATGCAAAATTGACTGCTGATCTAATCCTACTTTAACTGATATGATCTCACCTTACTTAGGAACTTCAAATTATTTCCAGATGAAATAAATACAATGCATAAGGTTTTTTTCTGAGCAAACTTAGTGATATTCAATAATTCGTGTTCAATGAAGTCCTACCTTGGTACTCAATCTGGTCATAATGACAGCAGTAGCACTTGTATCAAACTAAAAAGTTATACAAAAACCAAGCAATTATTTATCATACTACATGGAGTTAGTCTGGTAGCAAAATAGCATATTTCCCGAACACGCTAATCTGGTTCTTGCAAGGCAACGTTATGCCTCCCAACATTTACCAAATTCCAGGGCTTAAAGTGTGCCTGGACGGTCATGAACGGCGTCCAAGCACTTATTTTTACACATTTTATGCACGGCCAAATTCACATATAGAACTTTTAAAACATTACATAATACTATACATTAATTATACATAATTATAATTATATTTATGACATAAATATGTTCAGTAAACAGATTTGCGCTTCACAATAGCCATAGGATGCAGCGCACTGTGCTCTGCTGCCCATGGTGACTTAATGGTCCTTTTCACTAGGCCTCATTGTTGGCGCACGCCTGATGGAGAAGAGACCAAGAAGAAGTTACAGCGATTTGCAGTTGAAGACACAGTATTGAGAACAGTTTTGCATGCAACTTTTATTTCTTTAAAGATTTCCTAAAGAAAGATGTCTAAAATTTGTGGTTTAGGACAGACTTCTCTATATCCTGCGGTTGATATTATAATTGTAATTGTAATTGTAATTGAACATTTATATAGCGCCGCTCACAGATTCAGTAGCGCTCCCGACCCTAGTTAGCACTGCCGCTAACGAATAGCATAGTCTTCAGGCGTTTCCTAAACAAAGGGAGAGAGAGACTAAGAAGCTCAATATGTAACAATTAAAAAGAAATTCGGTGTTACCAGTGTTTGAAGAAAGACATAATTATGTAGAAAAATATTCTGAGTATCGTATTGTTCGAAGAGATAATTATAGGAACTAAAAATTCGTCCGTACCTGTGGACGCCCTGCTCTGCCAATCATCTGCAAGATCTGGGTTTCCGTGTACTCCTGGTAGACGCCATTGACATAATGCTGAGTGGATTTGACGATCACTAGATGGGCAGGTAGGTTAACGCCCATTGCTAACGTACTGGTAGAAACTACAAGGCATAAAACATTAACCAAAATGCATCTTTAGGATTTGTGAATTAACATTGTACCAAAAATTATGTATACAGATTGAAATAATGATGGACTTATAGATCACAAAGCCAATACAAAGAGACAATGATCAGTATTTGAATAAACTGGCTGAAGATGAGACATAACGCAAGGGCAGTGAAATTTCATTCTCTCTTGGAAATGCACTTATCTAGCAGCCTCTGCTAACATTACAAGTGGCATTTACCCAGCACTGCAAGTTCTCCTTTTGCGAAAATGCTCTCCACCAATTTACGGTCATGTATTTCCATTCCAGCATGATGATAACCAACACCATTTGTGATCAGGTCTACGGAACACAAAGAAGACACGCGTTTTAATTAAAACTGGATTCATTTATGGCAATTAGACAAACAACTAAAATGCAATAACATAATTAATTCAAACAGTTTATCAAAATTGAGCAGATCACATGTCCAATGCAATATTAAGTTTAATATAAAATCAACGACCTTCAAGGCTTCAAGTTATCATTTTTATACCAATATGATCACATTGCCACATGCACAAACCGTTAACATATATCTTTAATCCCAATATAAAAGATATACTGGCTTAAAAACTTATATTTTACCTGCGAATCAAAATATACAGCAATCCTATCTTTAATTTTTTACACCAGCTTTTGTCAAAACATATTTTAATAAAGTAGTTCATGTTAGAAAAGTGCAAAGACCACCTCCTAGTTTTGTGTCCCTAAAGCTGTTGGCAAACTTCTGCAATTTCTGCTTCTGCTGCAGATTGAAAATGAATTTGGTTTCTTTCACAAGTGTTGTAGCTGCTTGTACTGCACCCTTGCGAGTCGAACAAAACTAACAGACAAACAATGATAGTGACATAACAAAACAGTCCATTATGATTGATTGTCTTACTAGCAAGTATTCATATTAAATTCTCCTTCATAAGAGGCAAGTTCCAACCAGATTTGAACAGAACTAGTGACTAACTACTTTTTAAAATTATTGATAATCAGCAGTTTGTAATATCTGTTGTTGCTGAGTGAACAACTGAACTACTGAAAGTCTCATATATACGAAACAATGAAGGAGGCGAAAATTGTCACAAGACAAAGCCTATCGATAAGACAACTGCAACCTACAGTATGGAACTTGTAGGATAAAATATAGTTAGATTGGTGTGTTTTTAGCTGAGCCCTTCCATCACCATGCAGGAGAGGCAAAAAGCCTTTGTGTCTTAAAAAAAGTTAAAACTGTACGTTCTAGCGAACTCTACTGCTGGCTGCTAACATTGTGTGTGTAAAGCATCTTAGAAGTAGCATGCTACTGACGATGCCATCAAAACTGTTGTTAATACATATATACACACATACATACATACAATAATAGATTTAATAGAAATTTTCAAAGACAACTGAAAACATTTTGTACTGTGATTGCTTGCTCACAATCAAGGTAGGTTTAAGTTCGGAATAAGTTTGAATGACTCCAGCAAGCTTGTAGTTGAGAGTCATATCGAAGCGAAATTCGGATGTTTTATCAGCACACGGATAACCCAGGACAACTTTTCTCAGTCTCACTGGTCTGTGGCTGTCATCCAGTCTACAAAATACCAGAACAAATACAAACTCTCATTCACATGGGTCATTTAGATAGTTTTAGTCTGACAGAATGAAAATTGTTTTTTATCAATATTACACTAGACTTATTCTCAAAATGTAAGGACACATCAATGTTTTTATCAGGTTTCTTCAGTGAAACAAGTCTGAATAAGTATTAACAAAATGACAAGCTGTATTTTTGTCAGCACACGGAAAACAACAACCCAGAACAACATGTATATTTGTCAGAAAGTATGAAAATACCGAAGGCTATCTGTAACAGCTTCATCATTACACACATTCTGAGAACATAGATCCACAGTTTATTTAGCCAAGGAAAATGACATCATTTTAACCTTGTTGTATTGCTATTCTTGTAATTAATGGAAATCAAACAATTTTCTGAGCTCAACATGGTTTTGCAGTTATGAAACAAAGGTTACATACAAAATATGCTTACTTGTGATACACAGCCTCTGTATTCTTTGAACTCAGCCACTCAGCGATCTGGAGAAATAAAAGCAAGAATGTATGATTGTTACTCCTAGAATAAGATGCTAAGAAAACCACATTTCACAGCAAAAGATCAACACGCACATATACATGTATTGAAGCAACATAAAACTTGTCCACAGCCTCAAATCAAAACAGAAGTACAACAGTTTCTTAAATGTAGTGTTCTTGCATTTTCTAACTCCCCGCATCAACAAATCACATCAAGTAGTGTTTTGTTCCAACACTTTAATGCACTAAAATGCTCAAAGTGCTAAGTAACACACTCTTCACAACAAGAAAGATTTCTGCTTTGAGAAATGACTGTCCAAACCACATTAACAAAATTAGCCAACGCTGCTAGAGAAGACCTCTGCTCACTTACATCATCAATGTTTGGAATTGTAGCAGACACTGCCACAAATCGAAGGCTTGTTTCAGCTGCCATATCACCAGCGCCAGCAGAAGAACTGGCCGCCTGTGACCTGGCAATGGCCATCTGAACAGTCTTCATACGGCTGACCACCGCCTCCAGTGTAGCTCCACGTACATCATCGTTCAATGTGTGAACCTCAACAAATATAGAAGAAGTTGCATACACCAATTCTAACCATGCTCTACGATTGTTTCACTCCCCTAAGTAGTCTAGTATAATTTGCAAACAACTACTTGGCAATTTTCATCATTTTTTATCATACAATATGATGGATTCGTCTGCTTCCAGTAAATTATTACCTTAATATTCTCCTCTAGCTTATTTCTTATGGTAAACCTTCAGGTAATCACTAGTAATGCCAAAGAACATATTTATTTATTTGTTGATGTGCAAGATTACAAGTTAAATACATACATGTACATTGTACAATTATATTTATTTATTACACGTTGTATTTATACAAGCATGTAACAGTAACAGTAACAGAATTTATATACAGCCTTTATTTATCTCTAAAAATGTTAAATAAACAGGGAAGTTGCCCTGACCTTAGAAAATACACTGTGCCGCCAAATATTTCAGAATAAAATAGATGCTCTACTCAGAGTTTATATGGAATTTCAAAACTAAATGAGAATAATTCTGCTGCTGTTCTTCATTTATAATTACATACCTCATCGATCATAAAGAGACGAGTGAGTTGTACAAGTGATTTGTTGTCTCTCCACCGTCGAGTCATGTGATCCCATTTCTCCTACAAAACAAAATGTCTCTTGCAATTATTTTAGACACAGAGCAATGAAGATTTACACTACAATGCCAACGAAGGTTTGTAAAGTTTCCAATAAATTTTGAAATTAAAATTTGAATTAGCAATAATTTATAATTTTATGCCATAACATCGTGCTTCTTCTTCATCTTCAAATTCTCTTTCCTTGGTCAGGTTGAAATAACCCTTTTCTGAGAAAAGATGTTTGCGAAAACTACATGCAACCTTTTTAGGTATAGATACCCAATGCCCATATATGTCATATTTCCCTATATTCATCAAAGTACAGAATTTTAAGGTGTAAAGCAGGGGTTCTCAACCGGTGTGTCGCGACACACTAGTGTGTCGCGAAGCGACCGGCGGTGTGTCGCGTAAAACTGGTGTGTCGCTGGTGTGTCGCGAAGAATTGGTGTGTCGCGAATTCTCGCAGTGTACTTTTCAAGTTTTCCGTGACAATAATTGGACTGTTTGAGGGCAGCGTTTGGTTTCGGTAGTGGTTATCTCTTTTCATTCCATGTTTTCATACTTTGCCTTGAACTAGAGCCTATTAGTGTGGCTTGGACTACGTAAATGTAGATAATTAATGATAACTTTCATGCTTTTTTTACTTAAAAATTGTTTTATACAGATACCCCATCATGTTCATTAAATTTTGTTAGTCTCGTTACTAGGTAAGGCCCCAAGCTTAAAGTGTCCATGGTTCTATGGCTAAGTTGCTACACAACTGTATGCACCGTTATAGCACGTCTCACAAAAACTATTGAACCTCGGGCGTCTTACTATCCAACGAAAATCAAGGATCAAAAATCCCATTAGGACTAACTGTAAGGTCGAGCAATAATCGTAGAGTCATAAAACTATGTTGAATCGTAGAATTCAGATCGGCGGAATTTATAAATTTGCATTAATTAAAAACTAAAAAAGCATTCAGTGTCAACATTTTTATTTAGTAGAAATTTTAGCAAGTTAAAATGAATATTGTATTTTAACTTTCACATAGGCCTATTTTAATTTTAAAGAATGACGATTGTATGGTGTGTCGCCAAATTTATTTGTGAGCTTAGGTGTGTCGCGCGCGGAAAAAGGTTGAGAACCTCTGGTGTAAAGTCCTGGCTACATTTTCAGAGCTTTGCAGTTAGCCTCTATAACAAGTGCACATACAAACAAACAATGATGTAGAACAAAGGAAGTTGAAATTTAACTCGAAAGAATTAACATTTGAATTAACATTTAAATTAACAAGTTGAAATCTAACTCAGAAGAATTAACATTTAAACATTTGTGAACCAAAGAGGAAACTATTAAACATACCGGTGTGGTCAGAATGATGTTGACTTCCTGAAGTTCATAATAGTCCTCTATTTCAGAGTCTCCAGTAAGTTCCATGCACTTTAATCCGAGAGGACCAAACTTGATGTTCCAGTCTTCAAAGCGTTCATTACACAACGCCTTGATTGGCGCCACTGAAATATGCACATCACATGCAACATTAGCAAGAAACATTCCAATTTCACAAATAAAGCACTCAAAACACTCAAACTCAAAAAAATTTATCTGTGATCATACATTGAGGAGAACTTACTGAACATTTTAACAGTTCTTTCTCTCTTCATGCAATCACATTCGTACTCTAAATCACCACATAAAAGTGAGTACAGGTGCCAGCTTTTTCATGAGTACTGCACTTCAAGTCAGAGGGATTGTCCCAAGGAGGTCTCAGTGCAGAGGATCAGAGAGGGCAGAATAGGTGTTGAAGTCTTCAAGGTTGAAGTCAAGGTCGACCAAGGATAGAAATTTTAATAAATTTCTCAATAAAATTAAATTTGTCAACTACGGTAATTCAGATACTGATCAAATGCTCTGTTAGTCCAACGCCTGAACTTAGATGTCACAGTTGATTTGTACCGGGTATATTATTATTTACCTTTAATCCTGAACTCAACACACTTTAGTTATATTGGAGAATTATTGAATGTTTGTAGTAAAATAGAATCTTAGTTGCATCTATAGATAATAATTTTGATTGCTTACTGTAGACGACTTTGAAGGTTGTGTTTTTGTTCATCTGAATCTTCTGCTGGTGAATGAGAAGGCGTATGATGGCTAACTCAAAGATAACTGTTTTGCCAGACCCTGTAGGAGCGCTTACTACTAAAGGCTTATCTGTGTAAAACACCTAAAACAAACAAAGCACACATACAACCCTAAATTATTATGTACAGCAGCAGCAGCATTATTAAGAAATCATAGAAGAAAATCTCAGTGAACACTTTAATGATGAGAGTGCACTATAAGCAACAGAGAATCAATGAGGCTTGTCATTAAAGTGACAAAAGGAACAAATTACTTGACATCAGACCCATGGAAAAGTAAAGTACAAGGTACAGCAAGGTTAAGGAAGAATAGGCAAAAGTAAGTTAAATGGTAGCTAATGTAATAACCTATTCATTACTCGCGTCTTCCATGAAAAGTTCACAGAGTTATCTATTTATATCACGCATTCGAGTTTGTCAAGTATGCAAAAGTCATTATGCTAATATGAATATGAGTCATGAATGCAGGTTCGTAGATAATCTGGCTGATAGAACAACAACCTGAGAAGAAATAATTAAGAATAAAAGACAACGAAAAGACTCACATCACCAAAGTAATTAAGAATAAAAGACAACAAAAGGACTCACATCACCAAAGTAATTAAGAATAAAAGACAACAAAAGGACTCACATCACCAAAGTAATTAAGAATAAAAGACAACAAAAGGACTCACATCACCAAAGTAATTAAGAATAAAAGACAACAAAAGGACACATCACCAAAGTAATTAAGAATAAAAGACAACAAAAAGACTCACATCATCAAAGTAATTAATAAAAAAAAGACAACAAAAAAGACTCACATCATAAAGTATTTAATATAAAAAAACAACAAAAGGACACATCATCAAAGTAATTAAGAATAAAAGACAACAAAAAGACTCACATCATCAAAGACAACTGACTGGACAATGTTAAAATACTCAAAATTGAAGATAGCCCGATATGGCTCAGCTACGAGATACTGTTAAGAGCATATTATACATGTCAGATTGAAACATCTGTAGCTGTAAAGTAAAGACAGCAACTAACCATTTATACAGCACTCTTACAAGTACTCCTAAAAATGTATTACACAATCTCATTATCAAGTTACAATGTCCAGGTTTGTAAAATGATGATGACTTGATTGGAGCTCTTTACAGCTTTATTAATAGGTGTAGAAAAAATACGTAACAGTCACTTTTGAGTAATTTTTGTAATTTTTTGCTGGCTATACAAATTGGATGGGTTAATTGGCCATTTTGCCAGCCTGTAGGGAGCAATGGTCGGATAACACACCCACCTTTCCACCTTGTGCACCTTGTCCACCTCCAGTCCTCCACAATCAGTGAACTAATAAAGCAGCAGAAAGACCTACTGGATTTAAAGTCCTTGTATCAGACTAGAGACTAGAGAGATTAGAAAAATTAATTCTTGTACTAACAGATCTTTGAAACACCACTTTCAGCAGCTACCATGATCAGAAATACTTGCCAGTACAAAAATCATCCACACTGCACTGCAATCTGTAACCCTTCATCACGCACAAAAATTTAACATGCATCTGCAGTTTAAATTTTAAACATGACAGATTTACTAAGGATACGAATTTCTGTGGCTCGACGCAATTTATTCCCATCACTGTTACGATCATCCACTGCACCTAAACAAAATAAATAAAAGCACTCCTTAAGTTGATATTTTATAATCCATAATAATTATTATGCCTCAAGTCAGCAGATGTGATACAATGAGTAGCAATGTCATGGTTAGATGTTTAGCCATTATGACTAATTACACATCACACCAACATAATAATAACCCTATCAATTATGAGGCTCAAAAAGACATTTCATCAGCAGCTTGGATTCCAGTTCAATAGTTCATAGCTTACTTTTTTTCCATCCTCATTGCTGCTGCTGCACAAAAATATAATAATTTTTAAACCAAAATCTCTCCATATGATGACTAATGTGAAATAAAGTGCTCAAATCAATTACCACCTTGTCTGACCTCATTACAGCAGGTCTTTCTTGGTGTGTCCAAAAGAATACTACAGAGCAAATTCTCTCCCTCTATAATTATGTTATAAAGTCAGTAAACAAGAAAATTTATATCTACCTGAAGTTGCGCAGAAATTGAAGGGGTTTTGAGAATTGAAACGCCCAGCAAAGTCGTGTGTCAAATCATTCTGCTGTGTCTTCTCAGCTGAGCCATCCAATTCACTGACCTCTGATGTTGTTTTCAGGAATGGAGTTCTAACCATGCATTAGAAAAATTGAAATAAATCTGGTTATACAACAGCTGTAAAACTCATTTAAATGTTCTAAAACTCGATTTAAAAACAACATCATAGATCAGTCATGTTCTCTTTAATGACAGGCAGGTACTACATGTAAATTACTGGGAACCAATTCAGGTCATCGTTAAAGTGTTAAGCAAATAAAAAATCTTGTGAGGTACTTAAACGGTGTCATAGTCAGGGTTTAAAGTGGGTGGAAATGCATGTGAACGATGTTCCCACTACTCATAAAATTCTTTGCTTGCGTTCCCACTGCTCACCATGCATGGAAACCAGGAAACACGTGTTCCAATAAAATACTTCTTTGGCATTCCTACTACTCGCCCAAACCACTTTAACAATTGGTCACAGTAAAATAGTGTTTGAATATATTATATCAAATTGTATATCTATAAATTTATATAGCGCCTCTCACAGAGCACACTAATCAGATACATAAACAAATCACAAACATAAACAAAATGATAATTCATACCGGTACCCTGATGAACCTAATGCATTGATACCTGGAAAAGGAACATCGGCTTCAAGACTACTCACCTAAATGATGAGTAGAGTTGTTTCATTTTATCCGGTAGTGGCAGATGATTCCTTACATTCTGATTTTCTGCACATGAAACAATACACAATCTGTTTATAATATTAATTTGCCACAGGCCAGAATGATTTAGAAATGCATAAGATCACCAGTGTACTTTGTAGACTAATGTAAAGAATAGTCTTCCAACCTCCATTGATCAGTGTAGGCCTACATCTGTTGCCCAGTTTAAATCTAAATTAAAACCTCACTTATTCCAATAACTCTATGACTAGATCTGCAATGAAGTGCGCTTTTCGTCAAGACTTGTTTTGTTAAAACAGTTTATAAATGTCTAATTGCATTGTATTGTAACACAATGCAAATATTACTTTCCTATCCTAATGAATTTGACAATGCTATAAAATGGATCATGATCCTTGACTAGGGTTTAACTCATTCCCGCCGGAATTGTTCCGATACCTATTGGGTTTATCGGGTCACCCGCGACCCGATCCGGCGGGAAAGAGTTAAGGTGAAATGACAATTGAATGAATTAGGTTAGACCAGAATAGAAAAGATTAGATTACCACGATATACTGATTGAGCTGAATTCGCCTGAAGGGTTTCATGTGAATATGTTGTAGAAGATATTTCATCAGATGGTCCACTGAGCAAATCACACTGTTTGTTACTTACAGGTGCTGCATGATCCCAAGAGGATTCAAAAACGTCATTAAAAGCATCATCAAAACCAGAAGACTTGAAATTTAGACAGAACTGATCCTTCTCCAACGGTGCAGTGGCCTGTGAAGTTGATATCAGTGGTCTACAGTTGGTTCCTCTATTAAACGAAACTTGATGGACCAACTTGTTGCCCGAGTGCACAAAATCATTGAACGATGGGCAAAGTGAGGAAGATATAGTTCTGTTTGAGGTGGAATATGACGAATTCTGAGATGCTTTGTCACTGAAAATCGACAAAGCAATATCAAAGTCATCCTCATTATGTCCATTCTGGAAAGCTTGAGTCAGCATCAGGTCATTGCCAAAATCAGGGGCTACAGGTACACAACCTGATAACCTTGATGATCCAGATTGATTCATTCTACCCTGGATCTGGCTGGAAGAGATCTGGAAGCGATTAGAAGAAGTTGGTACGAATGCTGCAGAACTATCTGTCATGATGTGAGCACCACGTGATGATGTCATTGATGATGTAATCTTTGGCAACTGAAAAATCTGAGACAGTTCAAGGTTATCAGAAACTGTGGGTGGCTGTGGCACAGACGTCATTCTATCTCTAGAAGAAGTTGGTACGAATGCTGAAGAACTATGATCCGTCATGATTTGAGCACTACGTGATGATGTCATTGATGATGTAATCTTTGGCAACTGAAAAATCTGAGACAGTTCAAGGTTATCAGAAACTGCCGGTGGCTGTGGCACAGACGTAATTTTATCTCTGAGTGGAGGAGGACGATAAAGATTCAGAAAGAAAGCATCCTTCTTGTTCAACTTTCCAATCTCTGGAATGCTTGCTGTGTTCATGCTAACAGTGATCCAGCATCCAGCTATAACGAAAAAGAACAACATTTAACTAAATCAGACCAACGTGCATACCTACACAGAAGGTCATATGCACTAAATGACTTGTTTAATATGTCTTTGATAGTGTAGTGACTGGTGTTCCCTACTGTCAACGGATATGTTGGGATGGTTCAAATCCTTGTCAGGGCATAAATGTTTGGCTTGGGATTTCTTCTACACCTGCATACCTCGAGTCAACTGAGCTATAATGAGACGTGGGCTGTTGAATGAACCTAATTCCAATGGCTGACCCTCAAGCTGTCTCAAGGAACTGCTCTTCTGAATTGTATCGGATAAATCAAACTATCCAAAACCATAATAGGTCTATAATAGTGACTCATATGCTAATGCAGAGTGCGTAAATCCACTCAGGCAATTTAAACATTTACGAAAATGTAAAGATAATGGGCATGTGTCGCGAAATTCATGGTATGGTGCTAAACAAATAATAGTAGGCCTATTATTATATGCCGAATCCAAAAGAAACATCCCAGATTTTATGTACGTGTATAAACAATGTCCTAGATTAAAACCTCTCACTTTCTGGAGATGAATTACAACAAGCGATTAAAACATTAAATGGAATAATTCATAAAATAATTATTCCCGTAAACTTTATTCTAAGTATTATTTAACTTGCGCAGACGACAGAAAACATTCCCCACTAGCGCCCTCTGGCATTCCGAGGTAATGAAACATGCCGGCACTTGACCTATCGGTTAAACAAGACACACCCATTTTAAGCACAGTTAAATATTATTCAATATTCATTATAATATCAACTTCAAGCACCTTAATTTATTGTCAACATAACAAAATGGTTTAGCTACAAAAGATGATTAGTTCGTACTTACTTACGTACTTACTTACCTGAAAAACAGAAGCGCCGAGGCTATTCGTTAACCGGAAATATATAGTCCGGAAACCTGTTTACCAAGGATTGCTATTTTCCTACATATTTCCGTAATAATTTCATCGAACGATATTAAAACCAATAAAGTGCGAATAGATAAATGCACAGCATTGATGTCTCTTTTTCCCGCTTACGGTGAGGTTTCTGGCGTAATTATAGTTAGGGTTAGGCTTAGGGTTAGTGTCGTCATTCGGTCCCCGATTCTATAGTTCCGCCCATCCATCCGTCCAGTGGGCTTTTCCTAATTACCTGCACGCTCTATTTTCAAAATCATCTCTTGGATGTCCACGAAATGCTATATTTTAGCATATCCATATCGTTGGCATGACTCCTTTTAATCGACTCAGCTTTCATTTAAACAAGACGTCGCTTCATCAATCCAGCTTCTAGTTGAGCATTGACTATTTTCATCAATCGAACTTCTGTTTGTCAAACGTGTATTTTAGCGTCGAAAATTATTCGCCATTGCATGGGTTTCAGCGTTTGTCGTCTACATACAAGGTGGATTAATGGGTGCTGTTGAACTGGCCGCATCTATTACATAGCGCATTGCATTGAACTGTTTGTCATGGTCACTGTGATTGTTTTGTTGATTTAGGTGTGACCAGTGAAACAAGTAGCTATGCAGAAGTTCATGATGATGACGATGAGCAAGAAAAACCAAGTTCTGGCTACAAATCGTTCCCTTTGGCATCGTCCTATGTTGCTGGTTTGGACTTACAGCAAAGCACTGCTGACAGGTATATTTGATTTACGATGACTGGAACCGACACAGAATAGAAATTTACGGATTAAATTGTGATGTGATACAGTGCAATTACTGCTTTGCTTTTTCAATAAATTATTTTGCAATTCTTTGACGGATCCCATGTGAGGAAGTGAACAATTTGTTTATTTATATAGTTGTACGTGAAAGTGGCCAATTTGGCCAAATTTGTAGACATATCGAAATTTATGTCAGTGTGTGTTCTTAGCTACACTGAATAAATTTCATTTCAATTGTTTTAAATCTTAAGTTGTTTATGAAGTCTAGTTTGCATTTTAGATTTATTATCAACGATGAAAAACAGCATGGGAAAATTGGTGACTCTGAAAAGTCAAAACGAAAATCAATACGTCATAGTGGTATGCATTTATATTTCTTTAAGTTCTAGCGTTGCTGTACTGGAAGTCTCTAATAAAGTTCACTTAAACAGAATTTCTTACATTACTCTGTGAATGCATTTGCATAATGGATTTGTACGTGCAGATAGGTATACAAATACATGTTTTAAAATCGAAACATCTGGTTTTTATGTAGAATGCTCTGCTGATTGTTTTAGTAAAATCTTAATACATTGTGTATGTGTGCATTCGTATATATGTGTGTGGATGCAGCTTTTGACCAATATATATTACAGTGAATTTAATATCAATTATTAAAATTAATTATTCCTCTGTTAATATTTTAAAAGTCTGTACTTTCAGATGATTATCGTTAAAATGTTTGTCGATATTAAATTTCATATCCATTTAGATATACCGATTTTTAGGTGTGAGATTTACCAAAATGGTGCATCTGTAAATTTTAGATACAGATTCAAGTCAGAGCTGCGATGAAAAATCTTCAGCTAAGCGACGCAAGAAAGAGCGACAGGAAAACGAGATTCATAAAAAACACAAGAAAAGGAAGAAGAAGAGAAAGCACGAAGGAAAAGAGCAGAATGGTGATGGCAAAACTTCTCACGCTAGCAAGTATGCTGATTATTTGTGACTAATAAACTATTGCACTTGGATAAATTTGCTGTGATTTACTGAACACGGCTAAAGATCTTTTCTGTATGACTGATAGCTGTGTGAGAGGCTCGTAAGACAAGTATTCCATCACATTACTTTGCATTACAGGTTTGCAACTTTGCATACCAAGTGAAATGTATATATGGATGCGTGCACAACTGCACATAGTGCCACATATGTATTCGAATCTTCTAAAACCTTACAATCCATGACGAACAATGTCTTTGTCTGTTGCATTCTGATAGCTGGTGTGGTGGGCATCTCATTTTTTTTATAAGATTAACTATGTTATATTGATTTGAAATTTGTTGAATTAATGTTTTCTCAACAACAGTTTATCCGAGACAGAACTTCCCGAGACATCTTCAGAATTTTCCTGTATATCACAACTTCCACCATCAGACAAAGTTTTTATCGAAGAAGTTTTTCCAATTTTGAAAACAACTTACGCGTTCACAATTGATAGAAGACCAGACATTGAAAACGTGTCGTATGGGTGCATCTATCGCACAAAAATTGCTAGGTACCGTACTTTTGGCAGTTTTAAAAACCGATCAAAGGGTCATAAGGTATCCAGGAAAACCGAGGCTTCCAGTGGCCGCTACTTCTCTTTGAAAGAGCGGAAACGCGTTGAGGTTTGTGATAAGCTACCGCCACCCTGTCCTGCCAACGACGACCCTAAAAGTGAGTTCATTCCGTTAGAGAGACACTCCAATAGTGAAATTCCAGCGATTTCATCTGGGAACGCCACTCCAGTTCAAGACCAGCACAACTCTGGAATTCGTAAGAAAGTTGAAGAGTTCAACCGGCGTCTTGCTGTGGAGCCGCATAACGAGAATTTGTGGCTGGAATTTGTTGATTTCCAGAAGACGGCGATGTGCGAGAAGCAGAAAGAGCAGCGAACGAAGGATGACGTTGAGACGTGGGTGAAAGTTGATCGGACCTCACTCATTGAAATAAAGAGCGCCGTCCTCGAAAAAGCGGTTGAGAAGAATCCGTCGTCGAAGGTTCTGCGTCTGGCTCAGCTCGAATTGAACGGGACGTTGTGGGACCTCGAGAAACTCTCCCAGGAATGGAAGAAGCTTGTTTTCAGCTTTGCGAACGATGCAGAAGTCTGGCGCCGATACATTCGTTTTGTTCAATGCAATTTGAGCATGTTCACGGTGTCGCGGGTTGTTGGGGTCTATGCCAAATGCCTTGGGACGTTGGATGCCATTCATAAAGGAACCATGACTTCACACAGGGAACTGCCAAACTCAGTGGAGCACATGATTGGTATGGTTGTATTTATTGATTTGTGTATTGATGGTATTTATCTTGAGCATGATTTGTTGTGCTACAGCTGTGCCAAATATTTCTATTTGATTCATTTTGGAGTTAGAATTTAATGATTTCAACAGTTTATTCATTTTTGGCAATATGCTTTTGTGAATACAAATAGTTAATGGTTAAATCCAGATCCTTTGCCGGCTTAGTTTCTTCTCTATAGAATGGGCTTCCCCCATCAGTTCACTTTGTCATCCTCTCCAGTAGTCTTTCATCGTCTTTCTCGCACCTCAAATTCTGCCTTTCACTCAGAGTCAATCACACTGGGAGCACTTCCGAAAGGCGCTTTATGATGATAGATACAATACAATCTGTTTTATGTACTCTGTAGTTTTCACACTATTAGCAATTTTTGGACCGTAGACATTACCTAATTGTATCTTTCAAGAAAGTGCTTTCACGTTTTTGTAGTGTTTCTGATATTGCATTAGAAGTTCATTTTTGAAGAAGCACCTCATTCTTGGTCTAAAAACAGATTTGAAACAGCTGTTCTGTTAATATAAGAAATATCCCACTCATTGCGGCTAAGATATGCCTTGCTGTGAAATTTTTTTGCAGGATTGTTTACTTTTATTTTGCAGAAATATTCTACGACATGTGCACATTTCTATACGAGTCGGGTCATGTCGAAAGAGCCATGGCCTTGTTCCAGGCCCAGCTGGAGTACAACCTGTTCTGTCCGTTAGTGCTTCAAGACGCTGATAAGTCAGATCAAATGGACTTCCTATCAGCTTTCTGGGATAGTGGAGTTCCTAGATTTGGGGAATTGAATGCGTTGGGGTGGGATACGTGGGTGAACAACAAAGGCGAATCTTCTACAAGCTCTGGTTCATCTAACATCTGGTCAAGCAAAGGTATATGCAGTTTGTTTGCCATTTAAAGTCATTTGTTGCTAATTTTTGTATATTTCTCAAAATATGCAATTGCAGATTTTGAGCATGTTAAAATATTATTTAGCAGACAATAATTATTCAATTGTGTCAGTTAATGAATTGATTGGAAAACCAGGTGGTTAATGAAATGAGTTGTCAATATATGGATGCAAAAATCATATAATGAGACAAAGGAAGTTTTTATAAGACACTGTTCTAAAAGGCACATTTGTGAGGATGGGATTACCACGGTTGGATTGCCATTTTCATATGAACTCTTCAATTTTTGAATAGAACTTTATTTCATGATCAAAATCTTCTCACTTCAAACAAAACCTGTGTGGTGACCTTGACTTGCTCTGCATGACATTTACTGGCTTCCTGTCCAGTAGAACGATTTGACATATATTTCTGTAAAGATGGATTTAGAATTTTAATATCTTCTTTATTAATTTTATTGCAGAACGAGATGAGGAGGAAGATGAGAAACTGATAAACGATCATGATGATCAAGGAAAGTTATGGCTCGCAATAGAAAGTTCACGTACGTCTAGACACTGGTTACCGTGGAAACAATCCTCAGATGATGCGGAGGAGGAAGAGGAGTGTGAGGATACTGAGAGGATTGTGCTGTTTGAAGACATCTCAAAATGCTTATTTCTTGTTAAGTCTAAAGAACACAGATTTGCCCTTCTATCCACGTTCTTTGACTTCCTCGACCGATTGTCGGAAGTGAGAAAGTTATCTCGAAATTCCTTGACTTCTGGCGTCACAGCTCTGGAGAATGCTCGTGAGATATACAGACGCTCTGATGCAGAACTTCTCTTCGAACCACATCTGTCCGTTGGCTCACTTCTTGAAAATTACACAACTTTTCGATCAAACGTGATGACCCAAATGTCTGATAAGTTCGAAGGTGAGTTTAGGACTTTTCTGCAGTTGCGAGGCATTGATTTCCGAGTGAGCGAGTTAGATTGCTGTGATGACAGCAATCGAAAGATGCAGAGCAAAGAACTGAAGAAGTTCATCAAGTCACTCTTGAATGTTGACCGCAACAATCTGGCCATTTGGCAACGTTATGCCGCTTTTGACTTTAACTGCGGTAATCAGAAAGAAGCAAGGAAAGTTTTTGATACCGCCATCACGATGAGTGGAGCTGCCGATGCTTTTAGGGGTAAAGGATACGAGGCCTGTATCAGATGTCTGCTTTACAGAACATATGCTTCACTTGAACTTGGTGTGGATATTCATGCTTTTGAAAGGATGATGCTTCGTGCTGGAAAGAAAAGAAGCGATAAAGGCTGTGACAGTGATAGAGTTTCAAGGACACTGAGCATTCTCGTTGCACTTGGTGATAGCAGCTGTGCACTTTCGTTTGGTGCGAGCATTGCGCCAACCAGATTGCTCAAATGCCAGCGCAATTACTCGCAGAATTTGGATGTTTTGATGGAGCAGTTCAACTCCGTGACGGATGAAAATGTTTCGGAATGCGTACTGCCTTTGCCTTATGTTGGCGATACACTGGTTCACTGGGCTTCCTGTTATGCAATGTTTCAGTATCTCACCGGTGGAATTGAAGCGATGTCTACCGTTTTTGAGGACATTCTTTCCAGGCTGGCGTCCAGCTACAACATTGCAGACAAATCGGCTTCTGCAGTTTTGCGTTACAAGCGGACTGTCCACGAGATGTGTACCGAGTCTTACATCGGCCTGCTTCAGTACCACGTTTCTAATTCTATATCGCCGCTTAGCACTCTGAGAGTGCCGCTGATGTCGCAACTCGGCCGATTTCGTGAGAATAGGTTTCTGCTGCAGTCGTTGATTGATCTGGAATCGGCGTTTAGTATTACGGGTCATCTGAGGCGGTTCTTCCACGAGAATTTATTGCTGGCCAAGACGTCTGTTCTGCCTCTGTTTGCTGTGCTATCAGAATTCAAGAGGATTCAGAGCTTGAAGTTACACCAAGCTGATATGTCGTGCGTAGGTGAGTGGAGCTGGTTATAGTAAATTATATGCGTTGTAGTCTTTTAGACTACGCTTTGCAGTGTGTATTAAAAAACCTGTCATCTGGCTGTGAATGAGAGCTGCTATACAAGTGTACATGTGTTATTTCAGTTGCAGTATTTTTAGCGGTTTAGAGACTTTTGTCAGTGTTTTAGAGTAGTTTCTGGATGGAAGCAAGTTGTCACTCTAATTCGTATGTTACGACAAGAAGCAGTGGACTACTTATAGGGTGCTTTGCAATGTCAATTGGCAGTGCATGTGCTCACATTAAATAGAACTCAATTGCTAAAAAATAATTGAATGCTTTTGGTCTCCAGCATAGATGCAAGATGACTGTTTCATGTATGCATTGACTCAGAAGACTTTGTCTCTTAGCCAAGTCACAAATACACCAATTGGCGCACTGAAAATCAAAGTTACTACAATTAACAGTGATAAAAATGTTCTAAAGACTGTTGGTTAATAAGGAATATACTTTCTTTACTTACTTATATATATCGTATATGTATATATATATATATATATATCGTATAATATACATTTTATGTAATGCAGACTTTAATATGAGCATGTGATGTTGGCATGCATGTGCACCAGGTGTTGTAGAGACAGGTGTAACTAATCAGCTGAGAGCGTGGTTTGAAGTTGCTATCAATCAACCAGCATCACAGCATTGCATCCTCATCTGGAGATTCTATATGTACTTCGAGGTGAGTGCAATTCTCCGTCATTTGTAGCGTATCTGAATTTTTCAGAAGTTTATGTTTTGAAGCTTAATTAAGAAAGCGAATATGGTGATAGGGTAATTTGAACAGTGCATATGGTGTTACAGATTATATCATGTTGAGTAAATGGGTGGATTTTAGATTTGCATGAAATTGGGAAATTTGTCGTCAATCTGAAATTAGTTTTTTTCTTGTTGAGAATAAGAGATGTGTAACTGCCTGCTGTAAGGTCTTAAAGACAATACCATCACTCAGTTGGACATGTTAAAGCCTAGGATAGAGGTCAGTGTGCAGTTTGTAGTGTAAACACCGGTATGCAACAGTTTCATTTAGAAAAATCCTATGATAGAGACCATTGCACCAATTTGCACTATAAAGTATGCCAGTTTCTATTGGACTGTGGTGCTATGGTAAAGATATTTGTTCAGTTTGAAATTATGATAAAACTGTTGAACAGTCTGTGAATTGAATATACGATATTGTTTAGCATACCTGTTGCTTTTAATACACTAAATTATTCTGCAATATTTACGGATTTATAAAGTGCCTGTCAAAGTACAACTTAATTCTAGGCGCTCCCAGTGCAAAGAGCCAATCGAGAAAGAAAAAGTCTTAAGGCAGGAACAGTAGTGCCCCCATATAAGATCGTGGCATGAGGTTTAGGATAAGATAACATCACTTTTTCATTCATTTTCATGATTATTTGAACTTGTTACATTACCAGCCAGTTGCTTATAAGTGCTCTGTTTGTTTAGGCAAAAATGGACAACAAGAACAATGTCAAAGGAGTTTTCTACAGAGCGCTGCAGCACTGCCCTTGGGCTAAAGTAAGTTGCATCAATGCAAATCATACATTCACATATTTCTCAGTCAGTAGAGATTGCTCTGTTGGACTATAATTTGGGTCAGACCTGGTGACCAGCATGCTTCTGTGTAGCCTTGACTAAATGTTGTTTACTTTTCCTTGCGTAAAATTGAAGTGTGGTGTTGGAAGTTTTTTAATTAATTCAGAAGGTTATTTATATTTAAAACATCAATTTGCTTCTATAACGTTTTTAATTCAGTGATTTGAAAGCTTTTTAAATTTTGCCCTTGAGTTCGACATTTTATAGCAAGCAGGAAACAGTTCTAAAATATTGCTCCCTTTATATATTAACCGAAGATTTGTAAAATGCTAGTGAAATTGTGATTACAATCTTCATGTGACTCACAAGATCAATAAGTTGCAAAATAGACTTTTATGTATCGATTGTGTCAATCCATGGTTTGTAATGCTAGAAAATGATTGTGGATATCAAAAGGTTAATGAGAAAAATGTTGAAGGAATTGACTATTGACAAGTTTTGACAGGTTATTGTTATCTTTGACTGTTTCAGAGCATTTACTTGGATTGCGTTCGGTACGTTCCAGAGATATTGCAAGAAGTGAGCGATTTACTAACAGAAAAAGAACTGAGAATAAGAACGCCTCTAGAAGAACTTGCATTGCTTATGTCTGGTAAAGAAACTTTGAATGAGAAACCTGCAGAAGATGAGAATGGTTCGTCCATTAAAGAAGAGAATGACATTGCGAATACTGAATGTAATTTATGAACTGATTTCTATTCATTTGCTTGTCGATCCATGTGTTTTGCATATGACGTAAAAACAGCGATTACACATATTAAAAAATGTTGAACACACACGATGGAACATGCTGTGGTGTGGTAACATGAGTTTTGTCATCAGTTAACTTAGTGCAGTATTGCATAAGGAATGCAATATCGTAGCTTTCTGTGAATAGAATGGAATCAATCAATTGCACAGTGAATCAGAGAATTTTTATCCATCAATCCAACATTTATAATCCCGGAAACATGGGAATCCATGTTTGACAGTCCCAGGATTATTGGATTTAAAAAGGAGGTCCTGGGATTTGGGATACAGGGATCACATTCCCTGGTAGTACTATCACAGTATGACAAAATGGCTACAGCTGATTTATCAAACTTCAGATGCAATTTTATTGGTTGAAAATTAGTAAAACGATCCCAGCAGACTTGTGCTTTCCTTAGATTAGGCCTACTCTTGGTATAATTCTCTTTACCTACACTCTGCCTGACTATACTGGTTTTTAAATAATGCTAAGCAGCTACGGTATGGTGAGATAACACTGGAGAAGAATTGTCATTTGATCAGTGTTTGAGTGGTTTGAAAAACTAAGCCGGTTAGAAGCGTTTAATTTAGTGCCCAAAATGATATATTGGTTCGCATACCCGTCTCGCTTTCAGCCATGCGTGTCATAGGCCTAAGTCCCTGTCACTCCGTGAAGTTCATCCGATCGAGTTGTGTAAAACACAGGCTACTCTGTCGTACACGATAACTGTGGGAACGATGTGATCATGTGGACCTGGTGCATATTCACTAGATCTTCTAGATGTCGCTCACTTCAATAGTTCAACTAGGCCTATATTTGTAGGGCCACAATGTAGCCTAAATGTAGGCCTTCATGTGTTGTGTACCGAAACGTCACCTCACCCTGGCGACCCTGCCCAATAACTTGACTAGTGGAATAATATTATAGCAGAGTGTCTAAGTTTGTCAAATCTGTCATTGCTCAAAGCACAGAATAGCCTAAGTGAAAAAGTTAATGCTATTAATCAGTATGAGAATGATAGAAAAATAACTGAGTGGCCAGACTATGATCCACATGGAGTTTGGGTGTGAAAATAAAGGCTTTACTATGGGGCCACAAGAGAGACCAATGGGAGGGGGTTGAACCCTTAGCCCCAAGGCAATTCTCACCTTCCTCTCATTATCCTAAATTCTGCGATTGCTTCGGATCCAATTCAATAAGCTATTAGCTAAAGATTTTTCATGGAGTCGAGATTGGACAACTGAACTTAATAATGTTGTTAAACATTAGAAAAATTTTAACTGCTTATTATTCCTAGTTTAATAATTCGGAGAAATCAAATTTGTGTCCCGAGAAGAGCTGAAAATTATTATAATTATGTAATCTCGGTTGAATCAGATTATCCAAATAGGCCTAAAGTACAATATGGCCGTAGTAATTTATCCGTTGACTGCAGTACTCTACTTGTTTACATTATTCAGCCCAACGAGCTTATGAAGAAAATGGCGGCTCGGACACTTGAGCATCAATAAGTTACTGCTTTGAGTTTATACGCTTGCAAATATTTGCAATAGATAAATCGAAGACTGTTTGCTCGATTACTTGATACTTTACGTAATCTCGTTAAGGGGATGCAGTTTTGCCGTTTCACAGAATCGGCATTTTAGGTAATGTTGGAATATACTTTGACGGCGGTGTTTTTCGGTGTAGTGAATTCGCTCCGTTCGTGGTTAAGTAAATAAGTAATTAAGTACTGTTGATAAAATTATGGGTTAAACCGTAGTTTACGTTGTTTAATTATTTGGCCAAAAGTGACGTTGTTAAATTATTTGCATGTGTATAAATGATATACAAGTAATTTCTGGATCGCCAGGTTCAATCCAGCTTCCATTTCAACTATAAATATGCCTTTATCCAGCTTCCATTTCAGGTATAAAATGCCTTTATCCAGGTTCTACTTCTCAAGCGTTTTTCATCAATCCAGCTTCATTTTCAGCGGAATGACTACACTAACCCTAAAACTAACCCTAACCGACCCTCACGACGCCTAACCTGAGCCCTAACCGACCCTCATGCGTAAAATCCCGCTTCTATTTCGTCAATAAATATTTGTCATCGAATGTAAGAAATTGGTTGTCGGATAAAAAAGTACCGTTTTTTCGTCAATCCAGCTTCCATCTTCTCGCGTTTTCGGTTTATATTGCTACTTCCGGTTGCGAATGTTCAGAAATTGGAATAGCGTGTTTTATGGCGCGTTATATTCATGATTTTAGGCGTTTATTAATTAAACAACGTAAACTACGGGATATCGATAATGAAAATAATTAAACAACGTAAACTACGGTTTAACCAAATTATGGGCAAGTAAAAGCACAGTTACTGTACAATACTCTTACTGTACAAGGCTCTTTTTTTAACCTAATATGGACGGTTGATGTGCAGGCACACTGCTGGTTTATATTTAACTAAGGTTGAACTTGATTTGGTTTGGTTCTATATGCCAACCAGGTGGTTGTTTACACAGCTATTTTTTTATTGTTGTTGTTATTATTAGTAGTATTTCATATTAATGAAGCGCCTCTATCGATAAACACGAAGACTGAGTCACCGTACTCCAAACAATATGGCTGCCAACGAATGCCGTAAAATTAGAACGCGACCGGTCGACGACTTCGCAACATGTATCTCAACATGCAAAGCGTGAGGGTCGGTTAGGGCTCAGGTTAGGCGCCGTGAGGGTCGGTTAGGGTTAGTTTTAGGGTTTAGTGCAGTCATTCTGCTGAAATTGAAGCGTCCTTTAATTTTCGCGGAAATATTAGGCCGCATGTCGCGCCGCTCTGTTATGCACGCATCTACGGTGGCCATATTGTTTGGAGTACGGTGACTCAGTCTTCGTGTTTACCCCTCTATCTAATGACTAAGCATCGTTCGATGCTACTGTGCAATAGTGAGTGAAAGACTTGCTCGAGGTTTTAACACAGTAGAGAGGTTTGAACCCAGATTTAGATCCATAGTTAAACTACAGCTTATGATAACAGAGGCTATTGCCGTTGAAATAATTAGTTTGGCATATTGCAGCTCAGTATTTGGTTGCAACTTTCGAACCATTTATGCCTGTCTGTGCAAAGCAAGAAACTGCACTCCGGTATTACTGTTCTGTTTAGTTTTAGAGAGTTCTCGTACAAACGATTCATGCTTTCGCTGCTTAAAGTTCTGAAACGATCCAGGGAATTTCGACAATGGCCCAACCAGACACCGTAAGTGGTCTAAAGAATATATTCATTTATTTTAATATAAACTTACAAACTGCTGTATGATTATATGAAATAGTAGAAGCACACTTGACTAAACTAGTTAGACAAGAGTTGATTTGATAACTGTATGGCACCCGCACCCTGCTTGACATCAACCTGTCCTACTAATTCTCATTTTACCATCACTTGTTTGAAGTGGAAGGCTAAGTGGACTTTGTGGAGCTAGTGTGTATACATCTAACCCATGTTCCTTCATTCTTTACGCCTGTATTGTGTGTTTGCATAATTATGGTGTATGAAAGACCATACTTATTTACCTACTTAAAAATCTTAATGAAATTATATGTATTTGCTGTATTCTCCGATTACATTTGCCACTGCTTTAAGTATCTGTTGTTTAGCATGAAACATTGATTGCATGTCTAATGAATTGTAGTTGTGCTCCAGTAGACCATTCTAATGAATATTAAACTGATTAGATTAGATTAAAAGCTGTGTATGTTTTCAGTAGTGAAAATATTTCATTGTGTGCAAATGATGTGCAGTTTCATTATATATACACATGCCATGAATCTTCCTACTTGCTTAATTTGACCAGCACTTTGTGAAATACTGAAGCTATAAAAAGTATTTACCCTGTGGTGATTTCCTTCTTGCCCTAAGTACTATTCTTTCTCACTCCCTCCCTTCATCCATCCATCCCTTCCTGTCTCCAACACTACCTCTAAACCCTCGGTTATACCAATCCAGAATTTATCTTCTATTATATATTATTAATAGTAATCTTCAAATCATGATGATTGTACTTTAATTGTTAACCATCATTGTCGTCATCATTTACTGCTGATGAATCTAGATTTCTTTCGGTCATAAGTTAAATTTTCTTTGCATCTATGTATCTAAACTTTCATTGGAGTCTTTACTGAATAATGTAGCACATCAAAGAGATTTCATATTTCAACATTTCTAAGTTTCTAATCTTCTTTTCTCTCTTCAGTCAGGTATGTGCTGACAATGAGGCTTTTGCAAGATGGCTCTATTTCTTTCTGTCTCTCATAATATCCTTGCCTGTGTGTTTTTCTGCAGGATCATGTCTTGTGTTTTCTATCTCTTTGATTGTATTCCTTGACTCTGTGTGCCATCCACTTAAATACTATTGTGTAGATATTTGTGGATAGCTATCAAGAATCTGTAACTCACTTTTATTACCATGTTCAAGTTTAAACATTGTTAAAATTTGCTGAGCGCTTGTGAATAAATCCTTGATTTATAGGCAGTTGTTGAAACTGTATAGTCTGGGAGAAACACAAGTGCTTAAGGATGGAGAATATTGAAAGTAATTGACTTGAAGTCATGTTGTGACAGCATCCTGAGAGCACATGTGCAGTTGTGCACCCATGTTGGGTCCAGTTTTTCAAGCTAAATCTATAGGCTAACATCTGTCTATACAGGTTGATATTATAGCACTGAGTCAGGCCTTCAAATTCAATATTTATTCCCATAATGTACCACTATAGATCTTTTCTCTATTTATCATCTTTTGCTGTAGGCTATAATGCCACCTGTCATATGGCTTGATTTGTGCAGTAATAAGACGAATATCATCATCATCATCGTCAGTTTTTTGCTTGATATTGGATGCACATCAACTATGTGAAATATGCCTTTCTAGTGATTGGGTTATCTATCTCGGCTAGCGGCCATCTTGAATTTGCTGGAACACTGCATACATCTGTCATTATATATATATGTAATTATATATATATATAATTATATATATATATATATATATATATATATATATACATGTATAATATATGCCTGCAAACTGTTCTGTTTTGAGGGGATCTCCAGGGTTTCTGTGTCTCTTTCATCATGGCTTGAAAGCTAATGCCCGTGGCTGAGTCTGGGCTGCATAGACCTGTGAACAGATATGCTTTGAATGACTCAGTAGATAAATATGAGGCTCTTTGATCATTATTGGCTTTATGAACAGAGTCCTGATATTAGCCATTGCTGAAATTGGATGATATTATATGAATGAAGATGATAACGCTGATGATGTGCTCAGATTGTTGTTTGAGATCCTTGGCTTCTTTTAAACTTTTCTTTAATCATCAGCAACCTTATACTATAAATCAATACTGCTTTGCAAGCAACATAAACGAAATGTACAGTCTTTAAAAGGCAGCATGTTTACCACCCTGGAGGAGGAATGTTAAGAGGGAATCCACAGAAGAGCTAATGTACAGTTCCTGTTTTCGGCTCAAAGCATTGCTGTTCAAGTGATATTTGAATTTTGTTGTTAATAAGAACAATGTGCAACTTGTCATTTGCAGGATTTTTTGCATGCAGTTCTACACAAAATGTGCATAAATCTAACAAGATTTGAGCAGTAGCAAAAGCACTTATGTACAGTTAAAAATCATTAGAAAAGTTATTGTCTTCCGATTGGGAGTCATTTACCATGGAGGATGGGACGGGGGAAAAGGTGTTGTGCATTTCTAAAAATTCTTTTGAAGAAGCCCTGGTCATTTGGCTCTTACTCTAGTTGGACAGTTTTACTGGTTTTGATGTTGAGTTTCATGACCGTATACATTTGTGTTATGTTGAGAATTTCTGCTGCACCATGGGCTACTAACCAACTCAGTTATATGAGAATGTTGACCATACCTATTAGTGTGATGAGATGGCAGGGAGTGGACTGACCATCTGCTCTCATATGCCAAGGATAACAAATTATGAAGTCACTAGTATCTGCTCCACGGCTAGCTTAAGTTACTGCTGCTGTTCTTCTACCTTACATTTCCTTGCCATGTATTGTATTGTATTAATTAAACATTTATAAAGCACTTCTAGTAGGGTGGACTATTCAGTAGCACTCCTATATTGCAGTTGTTGCGAGAAGAAGCAGGTTCTGAGAAGAGAACAGGAAGGAGAGAGACTGCCAGACAGAGTTGTAGAGCGAAGAGGAGGAGAAAGCGCATTCCAAAGAGAAGGACCAATTGATGAAAATTATTGAGGCTGAGCAATAGCATAGACTTTCTAATACAAGAAACCAAGAGGTCAATTCTGTTGTAGTATTGAATTGGATGATGGGAGGAAGCTGAGTGATGCTGAAGTATAACGTCAGCCAGATATTTCATAGTACTTACGTTGATTTCTGACATTCCTCTGCCACCTAAGGTTCCTGGAGCCCCTTATGATAATTATTGTTGCTGTCTTACTATCGAGCTGCACATTTCAATGATCTCTCTATTCTTAATCTGTACTGCTCCTTTGAAATATTGACTTGATCTTGTCAGGAATGTTTGAGCTGAAGAAGTTGATTCAGCTCCTTCTTTCAATTACATTTTTGGGATTTGATTTTGTCGAACGTTGGCTTCATATCTTTTTGAATATTTAGTTGTTCTGGCCTGTCTGAGCAGGGTTTTCTATTTCTTATAGAATGTCTGGCTGCCAGGAACTGAAGTCATAGGTGTCTATAGTTTTCAAGGAAATTCGTCGGAAGATTTGCCATTTCGTCGAGGTGAAAGGTTGACCATAGTAAGGACGACTCAAGTAAGACGTTACTTTTATAGTCTTTTTTATTCTGTTATTAACAGGACTATTAATAAAATGATGTAAATAAGTACATGGACAGATCAATTGAAAGGTAAATATATACAGATATTTGATAGATGTAAAGATAGATTAGGTATACAGTTCCTTAAGCAAGCCCGAGAGGCAGCCATTGGTACGAAGTGTTGGCAACTTTTTACTCTTGGTGTGTATGCTTGTATTGGTCCTTTGCTATGGAATAAGTAAGTAAGTATGTAAGTGGGCCGTTTATTGACAAAGCTACAAAATAACGGTAATCAGTACAAATAGTCTTCCTACTATAATTCATACTCGGATCTTATCTGGAAGCACCAGTTGCTGTTTCTGCGCGTTTCCTTAAAAATTTTCTTTTTCCAAGGGATCCTCACACTGGGAGCGCCTCTGATTAGGTTGTTCTGTGAGAGGCGCTTTATAGTATAGTATGGTATGGGTGGTAGACAATCCTCTTCTTTGCTGTCTGATCTTCCCACTGGTAGTGCACAATCGGTGTACTCGTTATATAGCTGAATATATAAACATAAAAATTAAAAAATAGAGGGAACAAAGCAATTGATACTGGGAGGTTAGCAGATCTAGAATGATAGATGATAGCGGTTACAATATATGATTCTCTGGAAGATTTTCATTTCATGTGTATCTAGAATTCTAGATTATCTCAAATGTTGACTATTTACTGTGGACTGTTTCACTTAGTAAATGTTCAAATACAGCATCCAAACATAAACAACTTGCGAGAAGTGATCTGTGAAAGGTGATGGAGAGGATAGTATCCAACCCTAGATCTGCCTAAAATGTTTTCCTCATGGTTTCACCCAGTGTCGGTGTAAAAAATTCCACAGTGATTATTAATTAGTTTGTCTTCAAATGAATTATTGTGTACACACTGTACAAGTTTATGATTTTCTAGGTATTGTTGAAGTTGTTGTCTAGCTCATCTATTAGACCAAAAAAAATATGTTGTGTTTCCGGTAACAGAGCTAAAAAAAATTGGGTAGGTAGGTCGGAAAATATTTTTATTTTGTAAAATATTTTTATGCAGTGACTATCCGAAAAAGTATACCCCACTAGTCTTTTTTGCACGCTGAAACAAAGTACGTGTTCTAAGCAAGTATAAACTGCCTATTTCCCGACTGTCTGCACCTAAAACTGCTCTAGAAACAGTCCTATTAATTTCATTTTGTTGACGTCTCTTATGTTATGTCAATACAAATGTTAAAAAAATATTTTTTTGAAAAAAATTTAAATTTTTTTTGGAATTTTTTTTTTTGGGAATTTTTTTTTTTTTACTAAAATTTTTTTACAAAAATATTTGGGTCGCGGCCGTAAAAATGGGTCGGTCGCGTTACCGGAAACACAACAATTTTTTTTTACGCCTTAGCGAACTTGCACACAAGTGAACTTTCTTCTGTAGGATCCCAACTGGTACTTTGCTCGTAAGACTGCTGACGGCAAGACAGGAATGATACCTGCAAATTATGTTCATCAGAGAGGAGAGGTTAAGCTCCACGCCATGCCGTAAGTAACTAATGAACCAAGGCATTTTTGGCTGATGATGAGTTCTTGTCATTCCATTATTATGTCAACGGTTGCTGTTTTGGATGATGACTTAACGCTTTACCAACCGAGGGTATAGGATTTCCCATACTACTTGAGCTACACTTTGGTCGGTAAAGGGTTAACTGACCCAAGACTGGTTTGAATGTTGGCTTAACTTTACGCTGACCAATGAACATGGGTTCATGCATTGTACTTTAATGATCATGCACTGACATTATAGATATTACTAGGTTAGATTAGTTGGCTTGGTATCCAATGCTTTTGGGTTCATCCAATGACATTCCAACTCTGTCAATAGTTGTTATGTTTATTGAATATAAAGAGAGGTTTATTGCTGCTAAAAATATTTCTGTAGTGTTTTGATTTGGCATGTCATGAGCAAGGCATTGCGGTAGTATGTTTTGTAATCAATGCTCTATGATTGAATTTGGTGATTTATTATGTTAATAATTATATTCTTTAACGAGAACCACTATCAAATGTACAGCACTGTATATAGCATGCTTAATACATTCAAAAATCAGACAAAAATTTATGTGGGCCAAGAGTTGAATGAGAAAGAAGTTATAGTGTATCATGTAAAACATAAGGCAAGACTGGGGATGTTGCGCTGTATACACATGTAGTTTGGAATGTCAAGAGTCATGCTGCATTAGCATACTATGGAAAAATCATGGGGAAAAGGAGTTGTTTGGAGAAGGAGATAAGATAATTGAAGGCACAATACAAGGGTCAAGTGCACAAGCTAGACGAAAAACGAATTGGATGAATAACGTCAGAAAGTGAGGATGAAGAAGAGACAGCAATGGAGTAAAAAATTGTGCATGATGTGGCCAACCCTTGTATCGAGGATGGTTGAGGACAGGACATAGCAGTCTGAGCATCTGCGAGTAATTTTTTATGATGGTGCCACATGTGTGTCTAGGAGTACAATACTATTTACTGGTGTTGGTAGATGGTTGTATGGGAAGATTTCTCGTGAGCAGGCGGAGGAGTTGCTGCACCCACGTGAGGATGGGCTGTACCTGGTACGCGAGAGCACCAGTTACCCCGGAGATTACACCCTCTGTGTTTGCTATGAGGGTCAGGTGGAGCATTACCGGGTCATCTGCAAGGACAGCCAGCTGACAATTGACTCAGAAGAATACTTCACCAACCTCAAGCAGCTCATCGAAGTATGTGGAATTTTAGCTCATCAGATGTGATCGTAATTTTGAACGTGATTTGATGGTACATACATGACATAGTGTCTATTGTGTCTCTCATTGATTCATTAGGGGGAGGAGACTATTAGAAAAACAATTTCGGATTATCTGTTATCATTCCTGTTTTTAGATCCGATAGATGGCTTCAGTGATTTCCAGAGATTTGTCAAACATACTAGATAAATATTTTGCTTCAGTTGTACATATATATATATATATAGGGTGTCTCGATAGGTCGTGAACGATTTTGAATGCAGATAAATATATGTTATACACAATATAATGTGGAAAGTTTTATACTGGCGGATAGGTTATTCAAATGAAAATGTTTATATAAAAAAATTAGATCACTATCTCACTTAATAAAATTGTAGCACCAATTTCCGTGACGTCATCAAATTCATGCCAAATAAACGTCAAATTAAGCCGCAAACATTATTGTACGACTATCATTGTCAATCCACGCATAATTAATTAATACAAATTATCATTTAGTATTTAATAATGTTTCCTTTACTCTTTATTACAGCATCAAGTCGATTAGCCATCGAGCCAAATAGATTTTCCAGAGTTGTCAGAGGTAGGCTAGGCCTATCGATGTCCATGCCTTACGTAGCCGACGTTTTAAGGTGTTCAGTGTTTGGGGTTCGGGTCCGGCATAAACATTTGGATTAACAAAACCTCATATAATTCCAAATAAAACTTCAGTCACTTCGACGTATTACATCAATGAGATACTGGAGAAAGAGGTCAAACCCGCATTCTAGCGAAATGCAGTAACCTATGCGCTCAGTTCACAGCCACAAAAATGTTTCGTAATAACGGCGAACGATTATTTCAACAAGACGGTGCACGTGCACACACAGCAAAGGCCTCAGTCGAATGGTTGAACAAGAATATCAATGGATAGCCTACATCTCACCGAGGGACTTGTCGCCTAATTCGCCGGATTTGTCACCAATGGAAAATGTTTGGAGTATTATGGCGGCAACTGTTTATGCGGACACCGAACCCCAAACGACCTTAAAACGTCGGCTTTGTAAGGCATGGACATCAATAGGCCTACCTCTGACAACTCTGAAAAATCTATTTGCTCGATGACTAGTCGACTTGAGGCTGTAATAAGGAGTAAAAGAAACATTATTAAATACTTAATGATAATTTGTATTAATTAAATTAAATTAATTATGTGTGGATTAACAATGATGGTCGTACAATAATGTTTGCGGCTTAATTTGACGTTTATTTGGCACGAATTTGATGACGTCACGGAAATTGGCGCTACAATTTTATTAAGTGAGATAGTGATCTAATTCTTTTATATTAACATTTTCATTTGAATAACCTATCCGCCAGTATAAAACTTTCCACATTATTTTGTGTATAACATATATTTATCTGCATTCAAAATCGTTCACGACCTATCGAGACACCCTATATATATATCCAATTACGGAAAGTAGGCTATCTCAAGATTGATATTGAGCCGGTCCAAGTTGGGATGCAATCAACTTAATTTATGAGCATCCAACATCATTAGCTTGACAACATGACAGTTGTAGCCAAATAAATCCAAAATATTCATAGTTCTATATGACTGTATAGTATATGACATCTGCAGACTGGTATTGCTGCTTGTTGAAATAAAAAATTTCATTTATTCCAGACTCATTTATATTTCCTTGTTTACTGATCTGATCCTGTATTATTATCTTGTGTATTGTTTTGCTCACAGCATTATGAACACGATGCGGATGGTCTCTGTACGCGGCTCGTAAAGCCGCTTATAAAGCACGGCAATTTTGATGTGGCTGTGGACCAGAATGCCTTCATAGAATCTGGATGGCAGATTAAGACCAAAGATCTCAAAATAGGCGAACATATTGGAAAGGGAGAATTCAGTGGTGAGTTAATTGAAAGACTTTGTATCTGTAAGAGGACCATTAATTGAACAGGTAATTTACAATTCGTTGAAGTTATTCATTATATAGTTCTAAGACAGACAGGTGAACTCATTGGAAAGGGATATTCTATGGTATGTAAAGTTGTTGCCTGTGAATTTTATGTACAGAAATCATATTTTATGAGCTGAAGCTATTTTGAATTCAAACCACAGGTGTTTTATTTTGCAATTAGTTGCTTATGCTACTGTTCGAAAGAGTTCTAATCCTCGGCTGTGAACAAACAGCTGCCAAAACATCAAAGGAATTATTTAATGATTTAGTATGTGCCGTAGTTTTGTACAACTGAACTATATGTGTAAATGTTCAAATATGTGCATATTCTGAAATAAAGGCATCACACTTTTCTTAACACAAATTGCATCAATATATTGTTGCATTACTTGGAAAACTCACAATATATTAAAATCAAAATGGACGGCATGTCCAGTGTTGAGAGTCACCTCACTTCTAGGTGTAATACATTATAGATCAGTGTGTTGAGATGTAATGTCTTTGATAAGAATTTCGAATGAAGTTAATAATGTGCTCTGTATACTTTCAGTACAGTGTACTTAAGGCTGTCTTGGTAAATAATCTGATTCCTGCTCAGAGACATAAAATATGGGACTATCAGGTACATTAATTAGCGCTCCCAGCTGGATATCAATCTGAGAGATGTAAGCATGATTAAATTTGAATTCTGACGCCCGGAAGATTATTAGTTTTGGAGTTTTCTTGTTATGGATGATTGTGTCAGCATTTGAAAATTTCTCTTTACAGCAGATTCTGAAATAAAATTTAAGAAACTTCCAGTATTTGGAAAATTTCATCGTTCGCACATAGAGTATTTGCAGGGTGGTATCCTGCTCTCTAACTTTTGGCACCACCTCTAACCTTAAAACTTCCTAAATAATAATAATAATAATAATGGTAGTGACAAGCAACTGTTGCAGATTTGCAAATTGAAGCTTCATTAATTAATTCTTTTTGTTATAATGTTTGCAGAGGTCTGCAAGGGGGATTATTTGGGAACGCAGGTCGCCGTGAAGATACTGCGCGATAAAAGCACAGCGCAGCAGTTCCTTACCGAAGCGTCCGTTATGACGTGCGTGCAGTCATTATCTTAGACTTCATCTGTTGTACTTATTTCTAAGACTTTAGCTTATGAGCAAAGTTTTTCTGTGCTGTTTATCTGATGCTGAAAACTATTCTTTGAGTGACGACATTGGTGTTGTACTCTCAGCTCGATTTTGGAGGGAATTGTTGTGTAGGGTTGCTACATAAAATTTGCTCAGCTTGCATTCGTATTGTGTGTAATTTAGTTTAGTAAGGGCTCAAAAGCGTGTTTTGCATACGATGTAGCCACAGTATGGGCATTTATTTTTTTCTACTGTAGGACTGGTGATATGAGTGCACAGAAATTACTGATTTGTATGCCCTCATAAAGATTACGTAAGCAATCAATGTGATGAAGTAACTTGAAAAATTCAGCAACATGGATGACTTATGTGCACAGAACTCAGGTTAAGAAATAGTTTGAGAAGACTTTATTCAACGGGATGTATAAAGACTGAGCACATGGTTAAGAGTTTGGCCAGTTTGCATTGTTGTTGAATTGTGTGTGTAGGGTTCAGTGAGATGCAGTTAGAGAATTCGAAGGAGTTTCTGACTGTTGTAGGTAAGTAAATTACTGCCAAACCGGTTGTGCCACGTCTGTTGCATTCAGTATGTCTGTTGCATTCAGTATGCCATAATTTTGAGGATGTAACCCATACTTGTATTAATTTGAGTAAAAATTGGATAAAAAATTGCATGAATATGTTACTGTGCGTACAGGACACTTCGCCATCCAAACCTCGTTCAGCTGCTGGGAGTTGTGTTGGGAGAGTCGACTTTTATTGTCACCGAATTCATGTCGAAAGGAAGTCTCGTCGACTATTTGAGAACACGAGGACGTGCAATCATCACTGGCGCCGACCAGATTAACTTCGCGTGGTAAGTAAGCAATGCTAGCTTTCTCATTGTAACTTAGACTGTCATAGCTTCTATGCAAATCGGAGCATCTGGAGTTTCATATTCATTTAATTCCACATGATTTCTGAAAGCTTTTTGTGCTCAAAAGACTCGTAGTGTCACCAGAGTTCTAAATTTTTTGTGGTTAACCCATTATTATGATAGATGTGTGTGTAAGCATTTATATAGCGCCTTAAAGTAGCGTCACAAGGCGCTTGTGATTGTGTATGTGATCTGATGATTTCTCAATCTAAATAAATTAGTCGAAAACCTTTGCTATTGATGAATTGAATTAAATCAAATTGAGCTGCAGTAAATCAAATGCTTTCATCAACTAGTGCCAGTGACTGGTTTAAGTTTGTGGATGCATTTGAGTACTGATCGGCCGAAGTTGTTGTTGGCATCTGACGATGTCTTTATGTGAAAATATATTGCCACACTGATTTTCTTCTTCCAGTGACACGTGTTGTGGCATGTCACATCTTGAAACGAAACATATTGTCCACCGAGATTTGGCCGCACGTAACGTTCTCATCTACGAAGATGGCACTGCAAAGGTATCGAAGAGACAGAAGGACTTCTTGTGAATGATTAATAATTATGGTTCATTGTTATTTGTATTCTGGTATTACATGATGAAATTGTAGATCCTGTGGTTCATTTGTCAAAGTAACGTAACCGTAACATGCTGTATTGCTCTGCCCTTTGTAATTATTGTAAATTTAATCTGATAGTTATAAAGCTCCGCTTAAAAAGCCTCGTCAATGGTACTCGTCAATGGTACTCCCCACCTGAATCAGTTGAGTTGTGAAACTGTGGGAAGGGACAAGTTGAATTTAAACTGGAGTTCCAGAGAAAGACGATTCCCACTTGTGGACCCAGTATGGACAATGTTTCTAAACGTATGTATCTGAAGGTTATGCTAGAGAAAGAGATTTTCAATGGATGTTCATGAATGCACTTCGTCAAAGAAATTGAATTGCTTCCTCATAATCTATTTTCAGGTTTCTGATTTTGGTTTGGCTCGACCGATGGAATGCAACCAAACTGGAGGAAAATTTCCGATCAAGTGGACTTCGCCAGAGGCTCTGAGGGACAATGTAAGTGCACTAGAATACAGCGATTTACATAGAAATATGCATCTAGCATTTAACATTTATCTTATCAGGTGTTTCATAGATGCTGTTTAATTCTGAAGATGAATATTTACCCTGCATTAGTTGGATCCTTTCCTGTGATTGGATCTATGCCTTTTAATTTCCTTCCTTCTCTATAGTCTGAGTCACTAATGACCTGACCAGGCTGACCAAAATGGAACTATCTGGTTGTAGGTGATGGTTGTGCTACTGTGAGACGATGATGCTCTGTCTCTTATTCTCTTATATAACAAAAGAATGAGGGTAAGAGAGAGATGGATGGATAGATAGACAGAAAGAGAGAAAAAAAGAGAGATTGCTTTATCTCAGGGTGGAGATGATTTAAATCGGTTGATTTAAATCATTGATTTAAATCACGATTTAAATCGGTTATAAAAATCACGATTTAAATCGGATAGTGAAAATAAATTTCAATCAATGCTTTTGTGCCACACAACTTGCAGGTTTGTTTCCTTTCACTTCTAAAGCTGCAGCAGTGCCATTAGCAGGAGAAGATGAACACTTGTATTGTGACTAAAATATTTTACATCTGAATGACAACAGTTACTGGTGACTAGCACTAGCAATGACCTAATAATATTAGTACCATAGTGTTCTAGTTTGCAAGGTGTGACTGACTCACTGACTCAGTAACTTAACCACTTACATAGTGATCTGATTTCACAGTTTAACAGAACATTGACTTCTTCTGTCTTCATTGGATTTAACTGATTGTTCATCGATCGCACTATTAGTATCAAGTATATATACCACATCAAAGGTGTTAATTTGTATTGTATAACTGCAAAACTAAAGAAGTTAATAATAATAGTTACCGAATACCAAATATCAGTTACAATAATGCATAGTGGCTTGATACCCACATGGAGGCAGTAAATCCAAACTTAGAAATAGTAGAAAGAAATCGGATTTAAATTTTAAAAATCGGATTTTTTATTTTTAGTTAAAAATCATGATTTTTATCCAACCTGTATTGTATAGCTGTAGAATTAAAGGTAATAACTGCTACCTAATGAAGCATGTGACTTGATACCCAAAAAAGGCACTACATACAAAATACGAACTATAAGAAAGAAATCCGATATAAATAAAAAACTTATTTAAATCAAAAAAATCCGATTTAAATTTTAAAAATCCGCTTTTTTGATTTTTATTAAAAAATCACGATTTTTATCCACCCTGCTTTATCTTGATCAGCGCAGCAGTGTGGAAATATCTTAGTGGGAAAGTATGGAAAAATGCTGTGTCATTTATTTTTTAATGTACGATAAATTAAGGTGAGGCAAAGTAATTATTAAGGAGAGGTAAAGCAGTGGGATATTTATTTATTGGACTGTGTTATTGTTGCAAACTAATGATGTCTGTTTTGTTTTGTTTTTCTGCTTCAGAAATTCACAAATAAATCTGATATGTGGAGCTTTGGAATTCTTCTCTGGGAAATCTATTCATTTGGTCGCGTCCCATATCCTCGCATTGTACGTCCATTTTCTCTGTATTTAGTTAGGTTTATGTCAGAGTGATTGAAATAATTGATGATTTAGTACTTTCCTGTTGAATTAGCAGAACTTTTTCACCATCATTGGATACTCTGCAAACTTATTTATACAGCATTTAACATGGCTACTGAGTCCAGATGTTATGAGATCTATATACTACTTTTTTGTTAGACCTAGAGCTGACTTAACTTTACCATTGATAACATAGATAATAGTCCTGTTTGATCTGCTATTAGAACTTATATGATGTGACATCATTAATGAAATTGATATAAGCTTTCGTAATGTAATTTGAAATTTATATGTTACGACTCGCATCTGTGACCACGCTTCTAGTACGATTATCTCAAGAGAAGAAATAGAAATATTTATACTAGTGAGAATAATAACCTGGCAGATGCTTTGTCTTGTGCAGCCTTTAGCGGACGTTGTGATGCACGTTGAGCGAGGGTACAGGATGGAGGCGCCAGAGGGTTGTCCGAAAGAGATCTACGACATCATGCAGACGACTTGGGACAAAGACCCGGGCGTGCGACCCAACTTCGCCGAAATAAAAATTCGCCTTGACGCTCTTCGCGCTTCAAATGCTGCCGCTGCTCCGGTCCTATAGCAGACGAGGGTCGACTGGTGTCATCAACTGGTGTCATCAACTGGTGTCAACAGCTGGTGTCGTCAACTGGTGTCGTCAACTGGTGTCGTCAACTGGTGTCGTCAACTGTGTCATCAACTGGTGTCGTCAACTGGTGTCGTCAACCAGTGCGGTCAAAACTTACGAGGAGGCGAATGCATTGAGAGGCAAGGGGTGGTCGATGTCATTTTCGCTGATCTGCAGCCTAGTCAAGTTTCTGAGTTGGATCGGATCGAACTTTATCTGCAAAACTATTCGTGCTACTTTTTGCTGTTTGAGTGTCATTCAGTTCTGATCTTGTAGCGTAATGTAATCTCGAGTTGATGTGTGTTGCCACTTTAAGACAGTTCTTCGTAGCACTGTCGAAGCAGTGGTCATACTAACGATTAGTTGAAGTTTCTGTCGCATACTTTTATGAGCCGTGTGAAACAAGATGCAATTCAGTGGATTGTAGGGAAATGGCGATAATTGTCAATGGGGTGTTTAGGTTTTATGGAGTGGAAGGGTTTTAGAATGTTGATGCTTCACAGGATTCTAGTAGGGCATCTGGTTTTTAGGGGTAGAGAATTTTAAGTAGGGACATTGAGAATTAAGTAGTTGAGCTCTAGTCTGGTAGCTTAAGTTGAGGCTTTCACCTACAGTAAGCACTGCCTCTGAGTAGATACATTGTTGAGATGCTATTTAGATCAATAGATCACGTGTGTTTGAATGAATGAGCTATTAGTAGACTGGTCAATGTCATGACTGTGGAATCCATTATCGTTTGGGCATTTTAGGAAGCATTAAATATGAAGGAAAAGAGATATTGACAAAATAGATTATGGATACTTTTAAGCAGATCGTAGATAGATTACTTATTAAAGTAGATATTGTGGTAGTTAGAATATAAAGTATATTGCTTAGCATAATGTAGATTGCTATTAATAGGATGGATATTTTGCCGAGAACTTGGTAATTAGTTAATTCCTGGGACTTGAATTACTAGCTGAAAAATGGCAAGCAGCTCAAATGAAAACTTGATGATGTTGCTGCATATACGTTAAGTTTTGGGCCATTTTACCAACGGAAATTTGAATCTCAATTGTTATTTGTAAATCTAGAGGTCAACTTTCTGTATTCAATAATTGTATTCAATTTCTCTGTGTGTGTTGTCCACAATTTTTTCAGTTGTTACCGTAGGGATTATGGATGTCGTCAGTCAAAGCAGCGATAGATATTTTATTTCATCAAAACTTGTAATTTATAGGGCTTTGTGTTTTTCGTCATCTCGTAGCTGAGGCATTTTTTTGCGATTGATAAACTTTGAGTTATGAGTCTTGTCTGTAGATGCTTATTTGTTTCTTTGAACAAAGAAGTTACTTAGTGTAGTTCTTAGATGAAGCGAAGATGTGTTGTACGATTCTTCTGTTGTCTTGTGCCATAATACTTTTCATGACAGACTTTGTTCTCAGCGATGCAAATGTACATTCTTTGTTTTTTTAAACGCCGTTGTCATCGTGTTTTGTGACGCGTCATTCTCACTGACTTACAGTGTGAACTTGTTGATGTAAAATTGTCGGGGAAGTGATCTATCATCTTAGCATTCTAAATTATTTGTCCGATGCAGCATTATTATTTTTCATCCATCCAGATTATACCTTTTCATGAATTCTTTTCATCAATTCATCTTCTATTTATTCAAGAATTTGTTTCATCAATCTAACATTGTCGCTCTGTTTGAGCGACAATTATTGTGTTGTTATCAATCCAGCTTCTATTGAAACAACAATTATTTTTCATCAATCTGGCTCCAGTTTAAGTAAGAATCTTTTCGTCAATCCCACTTTTATTTAAGTAAAAATTATTTTCATCAATCAGAATTCTATTTAGCAAGAAGTCTTTTTGTCAATTTCACTTGTATGCAACCAACACTAAAATGCAAGCAATGGCAAATGATATAGAACGATAAAGTGATACATTGCCATCAAGGAAATATGCCTTATGAAATGGCATGTAAATCAGACCATGCGCAAAAAGGTATCATTCATTTTATGTGAGGTGTCACAAGGTCATTCACCATTCTGTCTCTTTCCTCCACCTTGTGTCATTCTACTGTATGCTTTATATGTTATCGAATAGACTACCAGTACCGATACTTCTTGTTCTTGCCAAGGTTCATGCCTCTTTTCTCTTCCAGTTGGTGAACACACAGCTGTTCAGCTGATTGCCTGCTTTCTGTGGTTGTTTTGCATCTCTACTTTTACGTTTAACTCTCTCTACCTGCTCACATTTAATTCAAAATTCTGATTCTGATCTTCAAGTCTTAAAGGGTCTTGCCACGAATGTCTAGTTGGCTTTTAAAATACTTCTGCCTCATTCAGCCATCTCCCACTGTCCACTTCGTTCGTAAATCAGACTTGATCTCTTGTTTTTCCTTAATACAACAGCTGTGACTCAGTTCAATATTTTGCCTCAATCTCTACTTTTACGTTTAGCTCTCTCTGGAGCATGCTTTCCCCATCTGCTGACTCTACAATTGCATCTCTCTTTTACTATTCTTAAAGACCTTTGAAGCGACTTTGAAGACTAGGAGCACTTCTGAATGTTTCACCATATTAAACTGGAGGCGCTTTACAATTGCTTAGAAACAATGCAATACAAGAATGCTGAAAAAGTTAATATATTTAGTGCTTCACTGTTGTTGACTTGTCCTCTACGCCCTTCATGTTAACCAATGCAACATGTTGCATTAATGACTCTTTGTAACATAACACCACTTCATGTTGATTGGCATACATACCAACCAAGAGCATGTAAACAAGTCTGCGCTGTACTATGCATTCATCCTGTTTGCTGCAGCTGCCATGATTGGCTTATAATTAATTTGAATGTCATTTTGTTGTGCAGAACTGTGCAAACTATGTAACATGCCTTTGAACTAGTATTTGAACTTGCATTTTTGCATGAGCTCTGTGTTAGCAGCGTATTTGATGAACTCTATGTTAACTGTTGTCACCGTAGTAACTGTTAGTAAAAATGCGTATTTATTATTGTTATTCACCATTCAGTTTTTTATTCAGTTGTACAGATGGATGTGTACATGAACTGTTAACTGAAAGGTCGAGGGTAAGAGGTCAAATCCCTGCCAGGGCCAGCAGTTGTTTAAAGATCTCTGCACTCCATCTGTGCTTTCTTTCTGGCCAAATCGGCTGGAATGAATATACTGATGTTACACTATCAGTGGGTAGATCAAAGGATAAACAGAAATGAGGTGACTAGTACTCATACTCATCACTAGGCATGGCTGTTTTTCTGCTTTTTAAACAAAAAACTGCCTCTGAAACAGAATATCAAGAGAAATAGAGCAAGTTCAGTTAATCTTGTTTACTCTTTGAAAATATGGTGGGCTAGGATAATGCGGTGTCTGTGTAAGCAAAGGCAGATTTAGGTCAAATTGGCATTTTTTGACAGGCTCAGCAAGCATAGCCTGTCCTTAGAAATTGAGAGCATACAGGTTTGGACGTGTTGTAAAATGTAAATTATCATATGAGTTATAGTTTCAATCTTGTCATGGCTCTAGTCTTTGTTTTTGGCTTTCCATTTTGAATCGGAAATTGAATTACATTCTCCAGTTAACCATTGATGACCAGGTTCTGAATTCAGACGTTTGCGTGGATCGTGTTAATATTTTGAAGAGATTAATATTCACCCGAGTGTTTTTTACTCGTAATGTTTACGGTACTTGTGTCACGAAACTACAATTTTTAATTTAGTTGTGAGTGAATTTTGTTGCAACAAAGCTTTTGCCAAACATCAGGTTTGCTGAACCCATGCTTAGTCAAGATGGAAGGTTGTTCTTTGTAAGATTGTAAGAACAGTATTCTTTTTTACTGTTTTTGTTTTGCAATTAATTATGTACAGTTTTTGAGTTAATCATGTGGTGTTTTGTGCCTGATTTTCTACTTGATAATTTCATCATTAGTATTGATCCTTATGAACTCATTTGAATTTCTGTTTGAGGCCTAAACTGGTTTTAGTAATGTTTGGCAAACAATGACAGCATACTAACCACATTGCTCATGGACTTAGTTTAGTGCCTGGCAGTATTCATATGCACTGGTGCCTCATTTCTTTTTTTAGTATGTTTTATTGTTTGGTGGAAATTGGGATAATAACATGATTAGTACTTCTGAACTTCATATATATTTAGAGGAGAACCTCATTATTTTGCATCGTGTTTGATGTCGTGTAGAATTACAATATTCTACAGACGTTGCTCTATATACTGGGTGCTTTGATCTTGCAATGTTGCTAAGGTTGTTTTCTTTGCCGTAAGCAAAATAAATCTGTGTAGCCCAGCATTTCTGAAAATGTGTTCTGCAGAACTGTGTGGTTCCGTGGGGGAAAGACAAGGGTTCATACAAAAATTTGAAAAATTTTTTTTTATGAGTTATTAATTATAATTAGACTCCAAGATGAAAAATTTTAAATTATTTTTAGTAAATTTCTGTGGATTATTACTATTCAAACCTTTACCACTGTTTAAATGCTTTATACCATAACAAATATGTTTTAATTAGACTGAGGTTCTGTCAAAAAATTTCATATAAAAATGACTATAGACAAATATAAAAATAGTTGTGAAGCACTTGCGTAGTCCACCATAGTTGCTGTGCATTATCATCTGACTATTGTGTCTTCAAACTGTTTTGGTCATATTTGGGTATCTTTCTAGACTACAGTGATTAAGTAGCCTTTATTAGACTTTGCTTTTAAGATGGCAGCATCTGATCTGTGTAATGTGGGTCATTATTTGTATTTGTAAGCCAATGTGCCAGAAATTATTCTTGTGTTCTCGTCTTGTGTGTTGTAAAGCACTGACATGCAGCCAACTTTTCTCTTAAGTAGCATTAGTTGTTTACAATGAACATTTCAGTGATTTTTGTCTGCTGTTGAGTTAAACTAAAGTGACGTGGTCTCGTATCTGTTGGCATTACGATGACTTTACACTGTTTTACAATTATCTGAGTTAGCCTTTCTGCAGTACTACATGTGGAAACTGCCTATCTACAATCTGAATTAGCCTACATGAAAAGCTTTTACCATCGAAGCAATGTGTTTTTCAGCTGTTAGGAAGAAAACGTAAAAGGCGAAGATGATTTGAATGTGAGATCTGTTAATTATGTTGGAGCATTGCTTTTAAATGTTGAAAACCAATGCAATTAACTCTGTTACTTATGATTATGAACAATATTTAATGTCGTAAATGTATTGCATTGGTCAATTTTTAGTAGTGTCTCTCAGTTTTAGAGCACACTAAGTACTAGCAAATACGTAGTATAAATTGTCTGATTGAATCACACTGTGTCTCTATGTTTCAGACATTTTTGTAAAATATGACAACCATGTTTTAGGTTAACAAATTATTGTATACCTTAGCAAGAATAAAACAGGTTGCAACAGTGGCAATTATATTTTCATTTAGTAGATGGAAATTTAGATGAAATTTTCCAAAGAAAATTAAAGGAACATTTCAGATGGAAATTTTTTAGTTGAGATGTTATGTTAATTTTTTTAGTCATTGGTCAGATTCTAAGAAAATGATACCATTGCTATCGAAAAGACTGATGACTTTTTTAGTCTTTCTTTCTCTTTTACTAAATATGCTCGTAGGCCTACACAAGACCGCGATTTTTCCTGGGGTTGGATTGGGAATTCATTCCGGGGTAGAGGGAATTCCCCATAGACGTCTAGATTTGACACTGCAGTCAGTCGTGGAACAAATGCGTCTTTAATTGGCGTTGCGTATCGTTTGCTCGACGTTAGGGCGCCAAGATCTTCAACGTTCCATGAAACTGTATCCATTGTGTGTGTGTGTGTGTGTGTGTGTGTGTGTGTGTGTGTGTGTGTGTGTGTGTGTGTGTGTGTGTGTGTGTGTGTGTGTGTGTGTGTGTGTGTGTGTGTGTGTGTGTGTGTGTGTGTGTGTGTGTGCAGACGATGAGCTTTATAAGATGGCTCCATTACCTTCTGCATCTGACAATATGCAGGGCCCTGAGGGCCGTTCTCATGACATCATGTACATGTCTTTTCTTCAAGATCATGTCTGATATTTTCCATTGAGACCTAGGCTATGCTTGTCTTCCTTGGCTTCGTGTTCCATCCTCGTGGCAATATTTATAACGCCGGTGCTGGTCATCTTGTCCTTTATTACTGCATGACCAAGCCACATATCAGTGTTCTTCTATACTAGCTAGTAGCTATTTTAGGCTACTCCTTACGTCCCCCCACACTTCCAGACAGATACATCAGTAGACCTATTGGAGTAATTAAATGTCATGCAGACAGAATTTTATTTTTACTCTAGCTTCCGGCTTAGATCAGTAGGCTATGATTGGTAGGTCTATTATTGCTTTTGTTGCTGTTGCCAGTGTTTTGTCACAGGAGCTTCTGAGGTTGTCTTGATGTCAATGGTGTTGCTGCTTTGGTGTCGCTGGCATTGTTTTGGTGTCATTGTTGTTGTTGCTGCTGTTGTTGTTTCTGGTATAATTGTTATAGTCGTTGGCATTGTTAGTACTGGCCTATTTGATCTCAGTTATATCATGTTTGCCCTTGTAATCGGTATCCGACCCTACTCCCTAGTCCCTACTCCCTACTACGCCTGCTGGTTTCAACATCAACTCTGACCCAACCGCGCATCTTTCATAGCAACAGCTGTCATAACAGATATCAGTTTGCTTCGTCTTCGCTAGATCTCATGAACAACAAGACTTCATAACAGTGGAGGCATCACCACAGCATCTGACGTCACTACGAGATTACATAACATCTGTCACTGACAGATATGATGACGTCTGTGGCTGAAAGACATACAACGTCTGTCACGTCGAGACAAGTATACGACGTCTGTGATTTGCATAATAATAATGACGTAGTAGTCTACTGTCGTCTGCTTCCGACCGATGATAGTTCAGACGACGCGGCAAAGCATTTTTTCTGTCGGTATGAACGCCATCTGGTGGCCTACATTGATTTCAGCTTAGAGCAACGAACTCCAGCAATGCCTTAATAGCTTACTAGGAACCAGCGTGAGAAATGTAGAAAAAAACGGGGGGGAATTGTCAGACGTTCAGGCCCGGATTAACCCCTTGGGGGGCCCGCCGCCATATTTTCAGGGGGGGCCCCTAATTTACCATTAGGCCTACATACCGTCACCACACGTCACCACACGTGTCCATTCGTCCTCTTATTGACTATATATAATTCAAAGTTAATTAGATGTAGCTTACTGAAATACCAAATGACACTTTATAAATGTCAATTCAATAAATTATAATTATTGTTCAGTATAGTGGTTTAAATCCTAAGATTATACCAATTAGCCTATGGTTCCCTATCATTACACCGAAGTTCATTTCACCGAAGGTCTTTTAGCCGAATTCATCTAACCGAAAATCAATTCGCCGACAATCATCTACGCGATGTTCATTTCATAGAAGTTCATGTGACCGAATTGTCATTTCACAGAATTGTTGTTGAAGTCGCGATTAAAACGTGAACCGTGTACAGCTGAGAATAGCCATTGGGTGACACGTAGAAACCAATGCGGTTGGTTATGCAGAAGTTGCAATGCAGCATCGGATGCGAACAAAACCATATCTTCCGATGCCAATCGTAGAAATTCTTGATCACAACAGGTTTTCCATAACTTCCTCGGTATTATGTTGGGTGCTTCATCAGCGTGTCGTCGTCCTCATCGTTAGCTGCATGCATCACAGCTCGTCTCTTCCGTCTTAAAACTTGTGACAAGGCTGCTGTCGATGGTATAGGGCGGGTGCTGTAGCCACGGAGACTTGCGATACAGCCTGTTGCACAACATTCTTCGTGGAACTCTCACATTCGGTTGCTTTTGCTCGCACGGCTCCAGCAACAACAGCGGCAGCTACTCGATTAGCCGATGGAGCATGCAGAGTGTGGTCAGTCGGCAGTCGTACAATGACATCTCCCATACTATGCATTCGTGCAGTGCAACCTCGCAACTCACAACACCAGTACGTTTTCCCTTTGACTTCTTTGTCTTTCAGATAAATGTATCCCTCAAATATAGCCTTATTTTTACCTCGACTACTAGTAACAATCTTTATTTTAGACATTTTATCTCTATTCAGACAGAAACCGACGGCTATACTGCCATAAGAACGAAAAGAAATCGAAAAGACAGAGGCTTGTGTGTGTGTGTGTGTGTGTGTGTGTGTGTGTGTGTGTGTGTGTGTGTGTGTGTGTGTGTGTGTGTGTGTGTGTGTGTGTGTGTGTGTGTGTGTGTGTGTGTGTGTGTGTGTGTGTGTGTGTGTGTGTGTGTGTGTGTGTGTGTGTGTGTGTGTGTGTGTGTGTGTGTGTGTGATGTACCGTATCATGTACAGTCGATAGGACGGCCTAAAGATGTACTGCACAACACACGTTCGCACGTGCCAAGCATTTTAGCATAGTCGATCTCTTTATATTTTCGGTTAAATGAATTTCCGTTAAATTAACATTCGGTGAAGTGAACATTAGGCGAGGTGAGATTCGGTCATTTGATTTTCGGTCAGATGATTTCGGTGAAATAAATTTCGGGGAAATGAAATTCGGGGAAATAAACGGTCACCTTAGCCTATGGTTCACATTTCTGCTCTTAGCAGTGACCAACTGGTCAAGAATGCCATTAAAGGAAACTGTATCTAAGAGATCATTCTCAACGCTACGAAGCCTGTTGCAATAATGACATTGCATCTATATTCAGTATATTGCAGTGTGAGAATTTTTCAAAAAGGACAGCGGATTAGACTTTGAAGTTTGATCCATGTAAAGTTGACTATTAAAATTTTTGTCTGCATTTTGGAAGATCAACAACAATAGCAACAATAGCAACAGCAACAGCATCCTCAACAATAACATCAGCAGTAGCAACAACAACAATAATAATAAAATTATTTTGGGGGAAACTACTGTAAAAACGCAGAAATGCTGCATGATACATAAAACTTTTAAATAGGCCTACAAGTTGTGCAGAGGAATTTAAATGTGAACCAGAGGTAGCCTAATGCTCAGGATAGACAACAAATAATGGACGGTAAGATTGTTGAAGCAAACAAATATCATGGAAGCCATAATATCATTATATCAATGATCTGCAGCGCATACCTTTATATAGGCCTATACATAGGGCCTACATGATCCGACTGACCCAGGAGAGCTCGCCCTCTTTACGCACCAGCTGCAGGCGTTTCTTCCGGCTTGCTCGTCATCACAAACGCCGACATTTCCGGTATCGGAATTTTTTACGCATTCATGTTCAGAAACCAAACTGAAGAAGGCCCATCTTTTAACCACCTCGACAACTTACTTTTATTATAGCCCTACCCCTAGCGATAATTAGCAGACGCCTAGAATATTCAGATTTTCGCGTTTATTAAATCCTCTGTAGACTTGTAGGCCTACACTCGGGTCATGGACACCAACAGCACCGCAGTAGAAGCCCCACGCTCGGGTCTCCATGCAAACTGATCTATACTCTCACTCTAACACACTATGTGGCATTGTATATTATATTTCACAGCTGTCGTGTAGGTTGATATACTGCACGTCACATTTCTCTTAAGACCGATGACCATCTCCACTACGGGTCTACGGATTTGGCAAAATATATCTGTCATCGACCAATTTACACGTAGTTGTGATTTTCAGTGGAATGTATTGCAAGCCCGTATAGCCTACATAGTGTGGTATCGGGCATCTATGATTGCCCAATTTATCATCCTACAAGTCTACCTAAGGTCGGAGCCAGCTTTGGTCGGTTTTAGATTGAGAAACATAAATTCCATTAGCACTATTTTGTTAGTATTAGCCAAGATGCTAAAGTAATCTAGAAGTCTATGTATTAGCCTATCTTTCCCAAACGTAGGGTGACTACGCCTCTCGTCGCCTCGATCTGCCTTGGCTGCACAACCTTTAGCGATAATTTCCTCTCCCTCTTCAGGATCAACCCCTCTGATGTTAAAGGAGTCACCGTTTCATGCAGCGTGCAACATCCATTTAAGCCTAATGCGGAGTTCTAGTTATACGAAAAGTGGATGAGAAGTTCAGAGGCACTGACAAGTGACAGTTTGCAGTTCGCTCTTCCCTTATCTGCGTCCACCCTCAATTGAGATGGCCATGATCCACGCATCCATGTAGTCTAACAGCATTCCTCGACGAGTCGACGACATAATTATTACAGATTGCCTCCTTTGTAAGACTGAGCCTAAGATAATTTGATACACCTTGCAAGCGTATGAAGTTGCAGCCCATTACAGAGGTCAACTGCTCAAATTAGTTTAACCGTCTTTGTATCCGTCTGTCTGTTCGTCTACATGTATGCCTGACTCTTCTTAAGAGGCTGATCTCTCCTTCTCTGTCCGCCTGTCTGCAACTTTGGTCTATCACTCACTCCATCTCCTTTAAAAGTAGGCCAAATGGAATACTGACAAAATCATAAATCAGAGCTGGCACAAACATAGAGGCCAACATAAATAAAATTCTTGTTCGTCCTAAGAAGAAAACAATGACCAATGGACGCAAATTTACACACTGTCCTTGAAGCAAATGGGGAAAATGCACAATAAAATATTTTCTCTCCAGACGCGGGGGGCCCTCTGACGACGGGGGGCCCGCCGCCATGGCAGACATGGCATACTGGTTAATCCGGCCCTGCAGACGTTGATTTATGTGGAGTTGGTCGTGTAATGAAGACTGCTGCGGGGGTCCCAAGAATGAATAAGGGGCTTAACCCCTCTATCTCACTGCAATTCTCACCCTGACGCGCGAACCAAAGGCTAACTGAATTCCTTTCCATGCACATTCCCCTTGTTAGGATGTATTTTCCTCTGAATCGTTTCCGTTCAAAAGTCTTTGCAGAACCCGAAATGTGGCTAACTGTATATAGTATACCAGGCACAAAATAATCACAAATCAGTAGAAATCACTCTTTCTTAATGCGGTCAACGGGTCAAGGGTTGGCAATGTTGGTATGGGGCCTATGGGCTATAATTCCATTTCGCAGCCTTCAAATCTTTCCGTCGATGTCTTGAGTAGCAATCAACAACGATACATCAGAAGCAGCAGCTGTCAGATTGGTTGAATAATGATCATAGTAAGGCAAACAGTCCAATGTACATCAATCTGTTACGCCTTACATTTTATCTGACAAGGAAATCGAAGGAATCCAAATATGAAATAACGGACCGCGCAGTGAACATCACACGGACTCTCGTGTGTTTCATCGACCCAAAAATCTATCGGTCCCGTTCTGTTGGATCTACGATATTGACATCAACATGCGAGACCTTCATTCACTAAACCAGACCAACCGACGCAAATCTTATCGTTCATGAGAGTTATTATAACGGGGAACGTATACGCATACAGATAGGATCGACTGCGCTTTATTCCTACGCCTGCAGGAACCACCCGTATAAGAATAAATAACTGATGATGGAGATAAAAAAAATTCCAATGGGTCCAATCGATTCTTGTTTGGTATGATCGTAGTCCAACTCCCAGAACCGTGCAGAATAATAATTATTACTGACACCGGTATAATTAGGCCTATTATATCCTAATGGTTCGACAGTGCTTATAATTATGGCCGTCGATAAAAATAATCAATTCCCCGTTTTGTAGACTAAGCTACAATAATACTGCTTGCATGTCTAGCCTACATGTAGGCATGTAATAACCTAATTTTGTATCGCAATCTGCAGGCAAAGCCCGCGGATTGACTACTGCATGTATTGCGTCGTCTCTGTAAAAATTTATATAGCACCTCTCTAAGTGCAAACTAATCAAAGGCGCTCACATAGGATATAAGTTGATAGTCAGTAATTAAGAAGCAATCGTGTAATTATAGGAGTGGCCATGGAGGAGAGAGGTCTCAGCGGTCGTGGCGGTGCTCGGTGCTGCACGACGTTGAGACGCGGGTGCAGTTTACACGCAAGTAGGCTTATAGGCCTACGCCCTATTCTGTACGGTACTTTGTTGGCGTATTTTCTTACCTGTTAATTCCGAGAGTTAATTGGTTTCTAAGTAATTGTGAGGTGTCTAATTATTTGCAGGTAGACCTGTTGGGAGGTAGGCCTATCCTACAATTATTATTCACTCATTCATTCTGAACTGTCAATCGCAACCAGTTAGACTCAGAGCAATAATAATGATTATGAGATTTATTAGTAATTCTATTGCACGCAACGGGTCTACTTAATTAGGCCTACTTTATTTAGCCTATGCGTTTAATCTGTAGTGTATTATTTTATACGTCCTTGTGCAACTGTGCCTGTGCCAATTATTTCAATGTACGGTAATGCAATTCTGGTAATTCAACTCTATTATCTTCATTTGGTCGTATTTGGTATGCTGAGGTTAATTGGGGAGAGCTTTTGAGTAGACCCTAAAGTAGGCCTACTTTGAAGAGGCTCTATACAAATTCTCTCAATGAATGAATGAATAAAATAATGAATAAAATCGTTGTCTATCGAATAAATAGCTTATCATTTTCAATAATAATTATTCACTATAGGCCAAAGGACTGCATGTATGCATACGTTATTGCGTGCTGCTGCATTAGTCCGCGAGTAGGCCTATAGGCCAATAACATAATAATCGAGCGTAATGTTATAATACCTTACTATACTTCTGCCCTCATAAACGTAGTTTGAAAAAGACATATATATTTCTATAGACCATAGGCTATCTCTCTGTGTAAGTATAGGCCTATTTATAAGTATAGACATAGCTAGCCTATTTACGGCCGTAAGAATCTCAAAAGCGTTGACTTATGCAGTGCATATATTAGGCCTAGTGAGAAGTGGCGTTGGCTGCACCGTGGTAAGAAGAACTTTGGGGCCTAAATACAGTAATCTCGTCATAGCAGGTTTCGAACCGTTGACCTATCGACGATGAGTCTGTCACCGACTCCAGCAGCCAATCTTCTTATGATGTGGATCCTTAGGGAACTAACTGAGGCTGTATTTATACATGTAGCATGTCCAGTTACGAAGAGGTTTATTTCTGACCCAGTGACTCCTAACCTCTTTTCCAGCACGACCTGGATTTTGCTGCGCAAGCATCGTCTGAAGCCTTTCCACTATTATAGTCTCCCTGAGACTCCCTCAGTCATAGATCTAACAATATATCCAAGTTATGGTAGAAGTTATCATCTGCAGCTGCAAACAACCAGGTTTCCATTCAATTTTACCCTTGCTGCCGCCACTACCAATGTTCTAAACTGAATTAATTAGCTGATGTATGTGATCTCAAGTAGGCTACCATTGTATATGCGTTCTTGTGCATACAATTATAATATCGACCTATATCATTTCTATTTATATGGGGGCCTACGCGTATAATGGCATTGGAAATCGCATTATAGGCTGTATGCCATTTGGCTATGTGTGCAATTGTGTCACTGCTCTTAGACCTACTCATGTGGCACAAGTCAAAAGCCTGGATAAAGAGGAAGGCGTCATGAATTAACAACAACCACAGGTATGAGCGTGTGTGTGGTGTGTGTGTGTGTGTGTGAGAGAGAGACAGACAGACAGACAGACAGACAGACAGACAGACAGACAGAAGGACAATCTGGACAGACACACAGAGT
>OX243813.1:7792600-7817316 GCA_945859605.1 Lumbricus rubellus | reverse complement strand
GCACTCCATCTGTGCCTTCTGGCCAACTCGGCTGGAATGAATATGTTGATGTTACACTATCAATGGGTAGATCAAGGGATAAGAAAATGAGGTGACTAACACTCATACTCATCACTGCCTCGTAGGCATGGCTGTTCTTCTGCTTTTTAAAGAAAACTGCATCTGAAACAGAATATCAAGAGAAATAGAACAAGTTCAGTTAATCTTGTTTACTCTTTGAAAATACGGTGGGTTAGGATAATGCGGTGTGTGTGTGTAAGCAAAGGCAGATTTAGGTCAAATTGGCATTTTTTGACAGACTATGCTTGCTCAGCCTGTCCTTAGAAATTGAGAGCATACAGGTTTGGACGTGTTGTAAAATGTAAATTATCATATGAGTTATAGTTTCAATCTTGTCATGACTCTAGTCTTTGTTTTGGGCTTTCCATTTTGAATCGGAAATTGAATTACATTCTCCAGTTAACCAATGACGAGGTTCTAAATTCAGACGTTTGCATAGATCGTGTTAATATTTTGAAGAGATTAATATTCACCCGAGTGTTTTTTACTCGTAATGTTTACTTGTGTCGCGAAACTACAATTTAATTTAGTTGTGGGTGAATTTTGCTGCAACAAAGCTTTTGCCAAACATCAGGTTTGCTGAACCCATGCTTAGTCAAGATGGAAGGTTGTTCTTTGTAAGATTGTAAGAACAGTATTCTTTTTTACTGTTTTTGTTTTGCAATTAATTATGTACAGTTTTTGAGTTAATCATGTGGTGTTTTGTGCCTGATTTTCTACTTGATAATTTCATCATTAGTATTGATCCTTATGAACTCATTTGAATTTCTGTTTGAGGCCTAAACTGGTTTTAGTAATGTTTGGCAAACAATGACAGCATACTAACCACATTGCTCATGGACTTAGTTTAGTGCCTGGCAGTATTCATATGCACTGGTGCCTCATTTCTTTTTTTAGTATGTTTTATTGTTTGGTGGAAATTGGGATAATAACATGATTAGTACTTCTGAACTTCATATATATTTAGAGGAGAACCTCATTATTTTGCATCGTGTTTGATGTCGTGTAGAATTACAATATTCTACAGACGTTGCTCTATATACTGGGTGCTTTGATCTTGCAATGTTGCTAAGGTTGTTTTCTTTGCCGTAAGCAAAATAAATCTGTGTAGCCCAGCATTTCTGAAAATGTGTTCTGCAGAACTGTGTGGTTCCGTGGGGGAAAGACAAGGGTTCATACAAAAATTTGAAAAATTTTTTTTTATGAGTTATTAATTATAATTAGACTCCAAGATGAAAAATTTTAAATTATTTTTAGTAAATTTCTGTGGATTATTACTATTCAAACCTTTACCACTGTTTAAATGCTTTATACCATAACAAATATGTTTTAATTAGACTGAGGTTCTGTCAAAAAATTTCATATAAAAATGACTATAGACAAATATAAAAATAGTTGTGAAGCACTTGCGTAGTCCACCATAGTTGCTGTGCATTATCATCTGACTATTGTGTCTTCAAACTGTTTTGGTCATATTTGGGTATCTTTCTAGACTACAGTGATTAAGTAGCCTTTATTAGACTTTGCTTTTAAGATGGCAGCATCTGATCTGTGTAATGTGGGTCATTATTTGTATTTGTAAGCCAATGTGCCAGAAATTATTCTTGTGTTCTCGTCTTGTGTGTTGTAAAGCACTGACATGCAGCCAACTTTTCTCTTAAGTAGCATTAGTTGTTTACAATGAACATTTCAGTGATTTTTGTCTGCTGTTGAGTTAAACTAAAGTGACGTGGTCTCGTATCTGTTGGCATTACGATGACTTTACACTGTTTTACAATTATCTGAGTTAGCCTTTCTGCAGTACTACATGTGGAAACTGCCTATCTACAATCTGAATTAGCCTACATGAAAAGCTTTTACCATCGAAGCAATGTGTTTTTCAGCTGTTAGGAAGAAAACGTAAAAGGCGAAGATGATTTGAATGTGAGATCTGTTAATTATGTTGGAGCATTGCTTTTAAATGTTGAAAACCAATGCAATTAACTCTGTTACTTATGATTATGAACAATATTTAATGTCGTAAATGTATTGCATTGGTCAATTTTTAGTAGTGTCTCTCAGTTTTAGAGCACACTAAGTACTAGCAAATACGTAGTATAAATTGTCTGATTGAATCACACTGTGTCTCTATGTTTCAGACATTTTTGTAAAATATGACAACCATGTTTTAGGTTAACAAATTATTGTATACCTTAGCAAGAATAAAACAGGTTGCAACAGTGGCAATTATATTTTCATTTAGTAGATGGAAATTTAGATGAAATTTTCCAAAGAAAATTAAAGGAACATTTCAGATGGAAATTTTTTAGTTGAGATGTTATGTTAATTTTTTTAGTCATTGGTCAGATTCTAAGAAAATGATACCATTGCTATCGAAAAGACTGATGACTTTTTTAGTCTTTCTTTCTCTTTTACTAAATATGCTCGTAGGCCTACACAAGACCGCGATTTTTCCTGGGGTTGGATTGGGAATTCATTCCGGGGTAGAGGGAATTCCCCATAGACGTCTAGATTTGACACTGCAGTCAGTCGTGGAACAAATGCGTCTTTAATTGGCGTTGCGTATCGTTTGCTCGACGTTAGGGCGCCAAGATCTTCAACGTTCCATGAAACTGTATCCATTGTGTGTGTGTGTGTGTGTGTGTGTGTGTGTGTGTGTGTGTGTGTGTGTGTGTGTGTGTGTGTGTGTGTGTGTGTGTGTGTGTGTGTGTGTGTGTGTGTGTGTGTGTGTGTGTGTGTGTGTGTGTGTGTGCAGACGATGAGCTTTATAAGATGGCTCCATTACCTTCTGCATCTGACAATATGCAGGGCCCTGAGGGCCGTTCTCATGACATCATGTACATGTCTTTTCTTCAAGATCATGTCTGATATTTTCCATTGAGACCTAGGCTATGCTTGTCTTCCTTGGCTTCGTGTTCCATCCTCGTGGCAATATTTATAACGCCGGTGCTGGTCATCTTGTCCTTTATTACTGCATGACCAAGCCACATATCAGTGTTCTTCTATACTAGCTAGTAGCTATTTTAGGCTACTCCTTACGTCCCCCCACACTTCCAGACAGATACATCAGTAGACCTATTGGAGTAATTAAATGTCATGCAGACAGAATTTTATTTTTACTCTAGCTTCCGGCTTAGATCAGTAGGCTATGATTGGTAGGTCTATTATTGCTTTTGTTGCTGTTGCCAGTGTTTTGTCACAGGAGCTTCTGAGGTTGTCTTGATGTCAATGGTGTTGCTGCTTTGGTGTCGCTGGCATTGTTTTGGTGTCATTGTTGTTGTTGCTGCTGTTGTTGTTTCTGGTATAATTGTTATAGTCGTTGGCATTGTTAGTACTGGCCTATTTGATCTCAGTTATATCATGTTTGCCCTTGTAATCGGTATCCGACCCTACTCCCTAGTCCCTACTCCCTACTACGCCTGCTGGTTTCAACATCAACTCTGACCCAACCGCGCATCTTTCATAGCAACAGCTGTCATAACAGATATCAGTTTGCTTCGTCTTCGCTAGATCTCATGAACAACAAGACTTCATAACAGTGGAGGCATCACCACAGCATCTGACGTCACTACGAGATTACATAACATCTGTCACTGACAGATATGATGACGTCTGTGGCTGAAAGACATACAACGTCTGTCACGTCGAGACAAGTATACGACGTCTGTGATTTGCATAATAATAATGACGTAGTAGTCTACTGTCGTCTGCTTCCGACCGATGATAGTTCAGACGACGCGGCAAAGCATTTTTTCTGTCGGTATGAACGCCATCTGGTGGCCTACATTGATTTCAGCTTAGAGCAACGAACTCCAGCAATGCCTTAATAGCTTACTAGGAACCAGCGTGAGAAATGTAGAAAAAAACGGGGGGGAATTGTCAGACGTTCAGGCCCGGATTAACCCCTTGGGGGGCCCGCCGCCATATTTTCAGGGGGGGCCCCTAATTTACCATTAGGCCTACATACCGTCACCACACGTCACCACACGTGTCCATTCGTCCTCTTATTGACTATATATAATTCAAAGTTAATTAGATGTAGCTTACTGAAATACCAAATGACACTTTATAAATGTCAATTCAATAAATTATAATTATTGTTCAGTATAGTGGTTTAAATCCTAAGATTATACCAATTAGCCTATGGTTCCCTATCATTACACCGAAGTTCATTTCACCGAAGGTCTTTTAGCCGAATTCATCTAACCGAAAATCAATTCGCCGACAATCATCTACGCGATGTTCATTTCATAGAAGTTCATGTGACCGAATTGTCATTTCACAGAATTGTTGTTGAAGTCGCGATTAAAACGTGAACCGTGTACAGCTGAGAATAGCCATTGGGTGACACGTAGAAACCAATGCGGTTGGTTATGCAGAAGTTGCAATGCAGCATCGGATGCGAACAAAACCATATCTTCCGATGCCAATCGTAGAAATTCTTGATCACAACAGGTTTTCCATAACTTCCTCGGTATTATGTTGGGTGCTTCATCAGCGTGTCGTCGTCCTCATCGTTAGCTGCATGCATCACAGCTCGTCTCTTCCGTCTTAAAACTTGTGACAAGGCTGCTGTCGATGGTATAGGGCGGGTGCTGTAGCCACGGAGACTTGCGATACAGCCTGTTGCACAACATTCTTCGTGGAACTCTCACATTCGGTTGCTTTTGCTCGCACGGCTCCAGCAACAACAGCGGCAGCTACTCGATTAGCCGATGGAGCATGCAGAGTGTGGTCAGTCGGCAGTCGTACAATGACATCTCCCATACTATGCATTCGTGCAGTGCAACCTCGCAACTCACAACACCAGTACGTTTTCCCTTTGACTTCTTTGTCTTTCAGATAAATGTATCCCTCAAATATAGCCTTATTTTTACCTCGACTACTAGTAACAATCTTTATTTTAGACATTTTATCTCTATTCAGACAGAAACCGACGGCTATACTGCCATAAGAACGAAAAGAAATCGAAAAGACAGAGGCTTGTGTGTGTGTGTGTGTGTGTGTGTGTGTGTGTGTGTGTGTGTGTGTGTGTGTGTGTGTGTGTGTGTGTGTGTGTGTGTGTGTGTGTGTGTGTGTGTGTGTGTGTGTGTGTGTGTGTGTGTGTGTGTGTGTGTGTGTGTGTGTGTGTGTGTGTGTGTGTGTGTGTGTGTGTGTGATGTACCGTATCATGTACAGTCGATAGGACGGCCTAAAGATGTACTGCACAACACACGTTCGCACGTGCCAAGCATTTTAGCATAGTCGATCTCTTTATATTTTCGGTTAAATGAATTTCCGTTAAATTAACATTCGGTGAAGTGAACATTAGGCGAGGTGAGATTCGGTCATTTGATTTTCGGTCAGATGATTTCGGTGAAATAAATTTCGGGGAAATGAAATTCGGGGAAATAAACGGTCACCTTAGCCTATGGTTCACATTTCTGCTCTTAGCAGTGACCAACTGGTCAAGAATGCCATTAAAGGAAACTGTATCTAAGAGATCATTCTCAACGCTACGAAGCCTGTTGCAATAATGACATTGCATCTATATTCAGTATATTGCAGTGTGAGAATTTTTCAAAAAGGACAGCGGATTAGACTTTGAAGTTTGATCCATGTAAAGTTGACTATTAAAATTTTTGTCTGCATTTTGGAAGATCAACAACAATAGCAACAATAGCAACAGCAACAGCATCCTCAACAATAACATCAGCAGTAGCAACAACAACAATAATAATAAAATTATTTTGGGGGAAACTACTGTAAAAACGCAGAAATGCTGCATGATACATAAAACTTTTAAATAGGCCTACAAGTTGTGCAGAGGAATTTAAATGTGAACCAGAGGTAGCCTAATGCTCAGGATAGACAACAAATAATGGACGGTAAGATTGTTGAAGCAAACAAATATCATGGAAGCCATAATATCATTATATCAATGATCTGCAGCGCATACCTTTATATAGGCCTATACATAGGGCCTACATGATCCGACTGACCCAGGAGAGCTCGCCCTCTTTACGCACCAGCTGCAGGCGTTTCTTCCGGCTTGCTCGTCATCACAAACGCCGACATTTCCGGTATCGGAATTTTTTACGCATTCATGTTCAGAAACCAAACTGAAGAAGGCCCATCTTTTAACCACCTCGACAACTTACTTTTATTATAGCCCTACCCCTAGCGATAATTAGCAGACGCCTAGAATATTCAGATTTTCGCGTTTATTAAATCCTCTGTAGACTTGTAGGCCTACACTCGGGTCATGGACACCAACAGCACCGCAGTAGAAGCCCCACGCTCGGGTCTCCATGCAAACTGATCTATACTCTCACTCTAACACACTATGTGGCATTGTATATTATATTTCACAGCTGTCGTGTAGGTTGATATACTGCACGTCACATTTCTCTTAAGACCGATGACCATCTCCACTACGGGTCTACGGATTTGGCAAAATATATCTGTCATCGACCAATTTACACGTAGTTGTGATTTTCAGTGGAATGTATTGCAAGCCCGTATAGCCTACATAGTGTGGTATCGGGCATCTATGATTGCCCAATTTATCATCCTACAAGTCTACCTAAGGTCGGAGCCAGCTTTGGTCGGTTTTAGATTGAGAAACATAAATTCCATTAGCACTATTTTGTTAGTATTAGCCAAGATGCTAAAGTAATCTAGAAGTCTATGTATTAGCCTATCTTTCCCAAACGTAGGGTGACTACGCCTCTCGTCGCCTCGATCTGCCTTGGCTGCACAACCTTTAGCGATAATTTCCTCTCCCTCTTCAGGATCAACCCCTCTGATGTTAAAGGAGTCACCGTTTCATGCAGCGTGCAACATCCATTTAAGCCTAATGCGGAGTTCTAGTTATACGAAAAGTGGATGAGAAGTTCAGAGGCACTGACAAGTGACAGTTTGCAGTTCGCTCTTCCCTTATCTGCGTCCACCCTCAATTGAGATGGCCATGATCCACGCATCCATGTAGTCTAACAGCATTCCTCGACGAGTCGACGACATAATTATTACAGATTGCCTCCTTTGTAAGACTGAGCCTAAGATAATTTGATACACCTTGCAAGCGTATGAAGTTGCAGCCCATTACAGAGGTCAACTGCTCAAATTAGTTTAACCGTCTTTGTATCCGTCTGTCTGTTCGTCTACATGTATGCCTGACTCTTCTTAAGAGGCTGATCTCTCCTTCTCTGTCCGCCTGTCTGCAACTTTGGTCTATCACTCACTCCATCTCCTTTAAAAGTAGGCCAAATGGAATACTGACAAAATCATAAATCAGAGCTGGCACAAACATAGAGGCCAACATAAATAAAATTCTTGTTCGTCCTAAGAAGAAAACAATGACCAATGGACGCAAATTTACACACTGTCCTTGAAGCAAATGGGGAAAATGCACAATAAAATATTTTCTCTCCAGACGCGGGGGGCCCTCTGACGACGGGGGGCCCGCCGCCATGGCAGACATGGCATACTGGTTAATCCGGCCCTGCAGACGTTGATTTATGTGGAGTTGGTCGTGTAATGAAGACTGCTGCGGGGGTCCCAAGAATGAATAAGGGGCTTAACCCCTCTATCTCACTGCAATTCTCACCCTGACGCGCGAACCAAAGGCTAACTGAATTCCTTTCCATGCACATTCCCCTTGTTAGGATGTATTTTCCTCTGAATCGTTTCCGTTCAAAAGTCTTTGCAGAACCCGAAATGTGGCTAACTGTATATAGTATACCAGGCACAAAATAATCACAAATCAGTAGAAATCACTCTTTCTTAATGCGGTCAACGGGTCAAGGGTTGGCAATGTTGGTATGGGGCCTATGGGCTATAATTCCATTTCGCAGCCTTCAAATCTTTCCGTCGATGTCTTGAGTAGCAATCAACAACGATACATCAGAAGCAGCAGCTGTCAGATTGGTTGAATAATGATCATAGTAAGGCAAACAGTCCAATGTACATCAATCTGTTACGCCTTACATTTTATCTGACAAGGAAATCGAAGGAATCCAAATATGAAATAACGGACCGCGCAGTGAACATCACACGGACTCTCGTGTGTTTCATCGACCCAAAAATCTATCGGTCCCGTTCTGTTGGATCTACGATATTGACATCAACATGCGAGACCTTCATTCACTAAACCAGACCAACCGACGCAAATCTTATCGTTCATGAGAGTTATTATAACGGGGAACGTATACGCATACAGATAGGATCGACTGCGCTTTATTCCTACGCCTGCAGGAACCACCCGTATAAGAATAAATAACTGATGATGGAGATAAAAAAAATTCCAATGGGTCCAATCGATTCTTGTTTGGTATGATCGTAGTCCAACTCCCAGAACCGTGCAGAATAATAATTATTACTGACACCGGTATAATTAGGCCTATTATATCCTAATGGTTCGACAGTGCTTATAATTATGGCCGTCGATAAAAATAATCAATTCCCCGTTTTGTAGACTAAGCTACAATAATACTGCTTGCATGTCTAGCCTACATGTAGGCATGTAATAACCTAATTTTGTATCGCAATCTGCAGGCAAAGCCCGCGGATTGACTACTGCATGTATTGCGTCGTCTCTGTAAAAATTTATATAGCACCTCTCTAAGTGCAAACTAATCAAAGGCGCTCACATAGGATATAAGTTGATAGTCAGTAATTAAGAAGCAATCGTGTAATTATAGGAGTGGCCATGGAGGAGAGAGGTCTCAGCGGTCGTGGCGGTGCTCGGTGCTGCACGACGTTGAGACGCGGGTGCAGTTTACACGCAAGTAGGCTTATAGGCCTACGCCCTATTCTGTACGGTACTTTGTTGGCGTATTTTCTTACCTGTTAATTCCGAGAGTTAATTGGTTTCTAAGTAATTGTGAGGTGTCTAATTATTTGCAGGTAGACCTGTTGGGAGGTAGGCCTATCCTACAATTATTATTCACTCATTCATTCTGAACTGTCAATCGCAACCAGTTAGACTCAGAGCAATAATAATGATTATGAGATTTATTAGTAATTCTATTGCACGCAACGGGTCTACTTAATTAGGCCTACTTTATTTAGCCTATGCGTTTAATCTGTAGTGTATTATTTTATACGTCCTTGTGCAACTGTGCCTGTGCCAATTATTTCAATGTACGGTAATGCAATTCTGGTAATTCAACTCTATTATCTTCATTTGGTCGTATTTGGTATGCTGAGGTTAATTGGGGAGAGCTTTTGAGTAGACCCTAAAGTAGGCCTACTTTGAAGAGGCTCTATACAAATTCTCTCAATGAATGAATGAATAAAATAATGAATAAAATCGTTGTCTATCGAATAAATAGCTTATCATTTTCAATAATAATTATTCACTATAGGCCAAAGGACTGCATGTATGCATACGTTATTGCGTGCTGCTGCATTAGTCCGCGAGTAGGCCTATAGGCCAATAACATAATAATCGAGCGTAATGTTATAATACCTTACTATACTTCTGCCCTCATAAACGTAGTTTGAAAAAGACATATATATTTCTATAGACCATAGGCTATCTCTCTGTGTAAGTATAGGCCTATTTATAAGTATAGACATAGCTAGCCTATTTACGGCCGTAAGAATCTCAAAAGCGTTGACTTATGCAGTGCATATATTAGGCCTAGTGAGAAGTGGCGTTGGCTGCACCGTGGTAAGAAGAACTTTGGGGCCTAAATACAGTAATCTCGTCATAGCAGGTTTCGAACCGTTGACCTATCGACGATGAGTCTGTCACCGACTCCAGCAGCCAATCTTCTTATGATGTGGATCCTTAGGGAACTAACTGAGGCTGTATTTATACATGTAGCATGTCCAGTTACGAAGAGGTTTATTTCTGACCCAGTGACTCCTAACCTCTTTTCCAGCACGACCTGGATTTTGCTGCGCAAGCATCGTCTGAAGCCTTTCCACTATTATAGTCTCCCTGAGACTCCCTCAGTCATAGATCTAACAATATATCCAAGTTATGGTAGAAGTTATCATCTGCAGCTGCAAACAACCAGGTTTCCATTCAATTTTACCCTTGCTGCCGCCACTACCAATGTTCTAAACTGAATTAATTAGCTGATGTATGTGATCTCAAGTAGGCTACCATTGTATATGCGTTCTTGTGCATACAATTATAATATCGACCTATATCATTTCTATTTATATGGGGGCCTACGCGTATAATGGCATTGGAAATCGCATTATAGGCTGTATGCCATTTGGCTATGTGTGCAATTGTGTCACTGCTCTTAGACCTACTCATGTGGCACAAGTCAAAAGCCTGGATAAAGAGGAAGGCGTCATGAATTAACAACAACCACAGGTATGAGCGTGTGTGTGGTGTGTGTGTGTGTGTGTGAGAGAGAGACAGACAGACAGACAGACAGACAGACAGACAGACAGACAGAAGGACAATCTGGACAGACACACAGAGTTTCTCGGCATTTTATTTTCCATCGGCATTTTACAATATCAAAGCCGACAAGATGCTATACATCCCAATGGATCTCCCAACTCGCACATAATACAGAAGCCAATTTAAATGTAAATGTGAGAAATTCGAGACTGTAGAACTCGTTTAAAGCGTTCAATGTGCCGCAGTAGTGGACCAACGTGTGTGCATTTAATATATACTGTACTTTCATCAGTTTGTATGGACGTCCAGGGATCGGCTGTTTCCAAGCGATGCAACGACATGTGTAACACATCCTAATCCGCTTCAAGGATCGCTAAACAGGAAGCGGATCGACTCTGTCGGTCCTCGGCGTGTCGTTAATGTCTTCCGGATTTTCACGGTCCGTGCTAAACACAATCTGGCGCTACAGAAGTTTATCACCGCGACTGATTGAGTCCTGGGTCTTTAGTGTCCGATGCTGTTCAGTTTGGGATTTTCGTCCCCCCTCGTTCATCTAAAATCCATGGCGGATGTGAATCGAATTGCAATTATCATCTCTTCTGTGTCATTATTCTCTGTGGAGTAGGCCTAATGCAATTTTGTAAAACTCATCGTCCAGTGAATATAAATAAATTCAAATAATCGTAACTATATGACAATAGCCTACTATAGTAGTAATTGCTGCTCATAGGCGTAGGAGACGGGGGTCCAGGGGGGGCAAATGCCCCCCCAAATTTCGGGCAAGTCTGATTTTTCGGGCAAGCAGACCCGGAAAAATAAAAAGGTTTTTAAAAAATTGATTTTTTTTAAAATTTTCCGGGTCTTTTTGCCCGAAAAATCAGACTTGCCCGAACAAAAACGGTAGTCAGACCTTTCGGGCAAAAAGTAACGGAAAATTTCAGAAGATTTCGGCCGAATGATTTAAAAAAGGTGATCAGAATTTTCGGGCAAACGTAACGGGAATATTTCTCAAGATTTCGGGCGGATGAAAAAAAAAATTTCGGGCAAAAATTAGATTTTTGCTCCCCCAACGCTGAAATGTCCCCTACGCCTATGTTGCTGCTATGCTGTTCCTATATAGGCCTGCCCGTACTAGGCCTACTCTCAACTGCTACCGCTTCTGGACCTACCTCCACATTACCAAAACAATAGTTACTACTAAAAAATAATATTAAATTAACGATGAGACATAATGAAGAATTTTTCTTATGCTCCTCATATCTTCGTGAAGACATTCATTGTTGGTCAGAGTCAGACAATTATAGTATTATCTCAAAAGTCTTTGTCTTCTGTGCTGTCTCTGTCACTCTCTCTGCATAAATTATTATAGACCTATATATCTGTTTATCTGCCTGATCGTCCTACTCTCTAGGCCTACCTGTCTGTTTGTCCAGTGTGTCCACCCCTCTGTCTATCTTTCACTTCTCTCTCATGACTCTCCAAGACCCTCCACGATCTCTGCTTAGATCACAGTATGTGATGCCATCATTCATGATTTGAATTCCTCTGTGGGTTTCTTCGGTCAGGATGCAAAACAGATTTTATATCTTTTTTATTCGCTTGATGTTATATCAATTTACCTCAGACTTATACATCCACGTATATGGATCCTTAGGGGTGGTGCCTCGCTTCATAAGTCTAGCCAAATAGTATATATTGTATTATATTATATATATATAAATCATATATATATATAACATGAAACACAATGCATTATAACGTTTCCCTGTGTTCTTGTCGCAACGTTTTTGCTGCAAGCAGACATTTCATTTTGGGGCTGCCAGCAAAATAGTGCGACAAAGAAGCACACCGCTTGCAAAAGCAATAAGCTTACATCATAAACTTTTGACTCTCGGACGCAGAGGACGGTAGAAAAGAAGAAGATAGGCCTAAGGAAGAAGAAGATGAGGAAGAAAATGGCGAGGAAGATGAAGAAAAAAGAAGAAGAAGAAGAAGAGGAGGAGGAGGAGGAAAATAAAGAAGAAAAAGATGAGGAGGAAGAAGAAGAAAAAGATGAGGAGGAGGAGGAGGAGGAGGAGGAAGAAGAAGAAGAAGAAGAGCAGCCCACCATGCTGGCCTTGAGGAAGCCACTGGTTCGAAGTGTTAGCGACTTCATTATCATTGTCTCAATATAATTATGAGGACGGGTACTCCGTCTTCTCCCTCGCCGTCTCATCTTCCCACCCACAGTGTACGGTCAATGTAATCATTATAGTTGAGTTGGCCATACAGAGGTGCAGATGTGGCAGAAATCTCGAACCACATTTCGGCCATGGCGGGAATTTGAACCCGCGATCTGTCTCTTGACAGTCAGGCACTCTAGCCAATACACAATATCGAGCAATGCTACGATTATAACACTCACAATGTTAGATTCTATTACAATTTCAATTGTAAGTTGTGCGCAAATCTCACCATAATAGGCTATTTTAAATTAAAAACGTTTTCTCAGATATTTCATCGACTTTCATCTTAGACTTTTGTACCGAAAAAGCATCATAGACCTTATTCTCCTCGTTTTCATCGTCCTTCTCTTTCTCGTCCTCCTCATTCTCCACGCCCTCGTCCTGTACGTCCTCGTCCTCGTCCTCGTCCTTCTCCTCCTCCTCTTCCACCTCTTCCTCCTACTCCTGACTCCCTCTTCGTCCTCATCATCGTCCTATACATGTACCTCTACCGCATCCTCCTTCTTCATTTCCTCCTCCTCCTCCTACTCCACGTCCTCGTCTTCCACCACCTCTTCCTTCTGGTCCTGCCCCTCCTGCTCTTCCTCCTCCTGCTCCTGTTCCTCCTCCTCGTATAGCGAGCTTTGCTGCATCAAAGCTGCATCAAGGATTTACTTCAATCGGCGAGTAATGAATAAACGCTGCAGAAGATTCGCGTCAATTCCCTAAAGAATTACACGAATCGATTTCTTCCGCATCATGCTCCCATCTGGTCGTAAACAATGCGGCATTTTCATCCTTCACAAACTGCTCGAACAGTCCAGATGCCATTACGTATGTATGTATGCATGTGCGCACTTGTTATAGCGCCTCTTCAGCGCCTACAGCGCGGACACTGAATTGGAGTTTCAAGCTTTCAAGCCGAAGCGCTGAACAATCGCACGTAAAAGACTTGCCCAAGGTCCCTACGCGGCGGCTTGAGGTGGACTCGAACATGCAACCCTCCGGCTGCAAGGCAACGAACATGCGCACTACACCATCGCGCCCCTTATTGGTATGCAACGCTATAGCCATTCTTATTACGGATTTCCATGTTCCTTCTTATCTGCATTTCTCGCTACTGATTTAAATTGCCAATCGATTAAAATTAGAAGTAGCTAATGAATTTGTTAATCGTTTAGAATTGCAATTAGTTGTTTGTCTATGTAAAATCAAAAATTGAACAAGTCCTTAGAGCCTACTTTAGAATCAGAGAGTCGGTTCTTTCCCACGTTTCGTTAATTTATGCTACTGTTGTTTGGGCTGGTAATGCATATCAGCCCATTAATTATTATTAGTATGGCAGCAATTTGATGTAGTGTCCCTTAAAGTTTGCCTACTCAGAAGCGCTCCGAGTCCAATAACCAGGGTTCAATTAGCACAAAAATTATTGAGAAAATATAAATATATTCAACTGGACCAGTCACTCTTAATTCGCCCTATCGATCAAAACAGAATTCAAAAATCAATCATCCAATCTACAATCGTAGATTTCAACTTATGACCTTGAACTGCAAGTTACCATAAGAAATTATACAGCCTAACTGTTTTGATTAATCATTATAACTCATTCTGATCAATGGAATAATAAATCGACTGGAGACCGTGCAATGGGTGAGGCATTTATCATTTGGCTACTGGAAAATGACCCACGAAGAATCATCAGTAAATGTTGTTATAAATAAAATGTCCTTGCGTCTCATATATAGGCTACTCGGCTTGTAATAGTTCCTATTTTTAGTATCACATCAAGGCGAACGCGTCATTGACCGTTATCATATAATGATATAGGTGCCTAGGCAGTCTCAGCTACTCAGACATAGGACACTTCAAGTAGCAGCTGCAGCTAATTTCTTGGTTCCATATCAACCTCATCCTGTCTAATAATTATTTAGATCATGTAGAGCATTGCAGATGAAGGACTAGTTTTTAGTCGTCTCCGCTTATGAATGTCATCTGACGCATCAAGGATCATACTATTGTTGTCCTCGATCTATTCATGGAACATGAGCAATCTAATTTTATGAATGCCATTTCATAATAATTATATCTAGTCGTGTTTAGAGCGTCGGATTCATTCCCTTTGAAGTCTGAGCCTTTGAACATAATATAATATTATAAGAAACTCTGTTACATCGTCCAGAGTTGCAGTGAATGCTGATCGTAATTAGGTAAATAGCTCGCATTTATCCGAAGTTGATGCTCTAAAGTCTTTCAGAATAATTAGGAGACACATCCAACATCATGCACTTCAGCCATTTTCGACGGTCATTTGGTTGCATCCGCGGCTATTGTATGACTCACGCTGGTTTACAGATAGAAATGGTTTATGGAAACGTTGGATAGACATTGAGATGAAGACGTTTTAAGTGACTATGGTGACGATTTGACGTTAGTCAGCCCACTGCAGCAGCAGTAGGCCTAACCAATTCAATACCCCGGTAACGAAGTTGTCTGTAACCGCCTATAGCCTACTGCGATCAAAGCTAAATACAGCGTAGGTAAAGGCTCCGTGAGTTCTCTCTCTGCCTCTCTATCGTTATCTTTGTCTCTGTCTGTCTGTCAGACTGTCTGCTCTCCATATGCTATCTTTGAGGTTTTTGGGGTCGAATGTCTATTTTCTTAGGCAGAAGATTTATCCAAGTGGCCAGTTCTCTTGTGAATGAAAGTTCCTGTTTATCATTCTTGTTTTTCATAATGTTTTGTCTTGCAGTTAGGCCTACATGCCATACAATAGACCTACACTTTTTCTTCTGTACTGCTCTTATAACTATAAGCTCTTCTTTAACACGCATTTTAAAATTCATACCGAATTCGTCTTATAAGATTGACAGAATGTTTACCCAGAACTTCGCAGCTAATAGCTGTAAGCTTATAAAAATTATTGTAGGTTAAATGCTGCTTAGGTGAGGCTTCCATGATAATCATTGAAATAATGACAAAGAATAGGGAAGAGTCTTAGATTCATTTTGTAAAGATCATTATTCAGGCAAATGGATGTTATTATTCAAATTGCATCTGCGTACAAAGCGTTTGGTTTGAAGAGGATCGAGCTTCTAATTCGGTGCTTTGCGCTTATCCATGAAGTAGGTCTAAAGTCTTAGAAACTTTAGGGTAACGAGCACAAGCTTTTGCAATAATGATAATTGTCTTTACATGCCTGGCACTTGTTGTTCTCAGTATCCAATAATGACCCGAGTAAAGTATATCCTCAATAACGATTTGGCTTTCACTCAGCGGATGTAAATAAGCTCTCGTTCCAGGAACTTATTAAATATTGTTATTGTAATGCAAAATAATTGGTCACTTATAATGCGCCGCTGAAAGTCGCCCAAATCATAGGCACTTTCTTTTTACTCTAGCAGGTAGGCTAAGCTTATAGGCTATAAGAGCCCATGTTGTTAAATGTTATTACGAACGAAAACAATCTTACATCGAAAACAAAATGACGCACAATATTGAGCTGAAAGAGTCACCAAATGTAGGCCTACAGCCAACAGGTTCCCATCAGCAAATTATTTAAAAAAATTCCTCCCCAGGTGAACTATAATGATCGCTGAGACTATAAGAAACAATACGAAGTGCTTTGTTGTTTTGGAATTAGCGGTCATCATCATCGTCGCCGTCATCATTATTATTTTTTTTTATTTTTCAATTTTTTGAAAACTCGTCAAAACAAGGGCATGACAAAAGATCGACTCGTCTTGCGAGTCGATTTAGTCGACGACTTTGTTACTGACTTGCAAGCCGAGTTACTATCGACTTACACCATCGATCACTCGATCAAGAGGTTTAATTTGAAGGGCAGCTGATATGGTATGTGCAGACCATGCGCTAGTCACTTGGCATTTGTTAAATCCTAATTTGTCCTTTTTCTAGGGTAGGCCTAAACCTCGCTGACTCATTGCGCTGCGTTTTTAATGCCACAGGGAGGATTATTGGTATGACTCTGAAATAACACAAGCTGCTTTTCTGATGGCCGAACCTGAGTTTTCGATATAAAGTGCTGGTATGATGCATAATTATTAGCAGTTTAATGCTTGTCAGCGGGAAGTGACGTAAGAACGTGTTTGTGAAATAATAATTTATATAATTTGAGCATAATTGCAGTATATCGAGGGACGAGGACCGAAGCATACACAATATCTTTGGTCAGTAATAAGTATCTTATAACGACACCAACCCTAATACTAACCATAACCGACTCTCGCGACGCCTAACCTGACAGTAACTGAACCTCACGACGTATAACCTGATCCTAACCGACACTCACGGTCCCTGATAGGCTACTGCAATTATGTCCAAATCAACAATAGGCTCATATAAATCTCGATCATTTATTTTGTTCTCAGTTTTAGTATGAAACACGATCAACCACCGGTACATTCAAACGATGATGTTGTGAAAAGTAGGCCTAATTAAAGTGAACTGATTGTGTGAGTTTACATTCTGTTCTGTTCTGTTCTCAGCCATCCTCGATCCGAGGGTCGGCCGCATCATGTACAATGTTCCTCCAACGCTTCCTGTCCTCCGTCAATCTTATCATTTCTCCCAATGTCAATCCAGTCCACTCCTTGATGTTGCCCAGCCAGTTTGTTCTTGGTCTTCCTCTTTTCCGGTCTCCTGGCATTGTGCCCTGCATGATGTCTTTCTCAATGCATGTTCCCTCTCTTCTCATGATGTGTCCGAAATAACTCATTTTTCTTTCTTTTACTGTCTTCAGCAGATTCCTCTCCACTCCTGCCGCCTCCAGCACCCATTCATTTGTCCGTTTTTGAGTTCACATAGCCTAGTGTTGTAAAATTATAGGCTATACATTCTGGATCATGCATTTAGGCCTAAATAGCGATAATCCAGAGCAGTGTTTCGTGACAATATAAATATAATTATATACTTAACTCAATCACAATTTTTATATATAGGTATAGGCCCCCTGTTTCGCCGCTTGTAATGAATGACAACAGACTCATTTAAATCGTTGAATACCATGAATACCAAAGGAAACGCTGAGCGGAATTCGCAGCCTTTATAATTTTTTATTTGACAGGCGTGCAAGTCAAAGAATTAATAGGCCTATGTCTTTTATCATGCTGGACCGTTGAAATGTTTCGGAATGCACAGTTGCACACGTAGGGCCCTGTAGACCGAACAGAGTTTCAATTACCGTAAGCTTATACGTAGCTCTGTACGCGGATAGGCTTCATGCATAGCAGACCTGTGGTGAGCTTGAATATATTGCGCATTGTTCTCGAGTTATTTTGGAACCTTGCGTCTTACCGTGTGCTATAATGATGGCTATTATAGGTATATGTTTACATACAGCCGTTTAACCACCACGTAGTTATTGGCTTTAAATCAGTAGCAAGAATCTAATTATTATTAGCGCATTCAAATCAAATCAAAGTCCAGCAACAGCGCATTGCTATGAAGGCAGACTTAATTAGGGACTGCATAAAATAGATATAATATTACCTCTGAGGTCAAGGCTACTAGTCTATGTTTAGCGACCACTCATCTAAAAAATTTCTCTAAAAATATTACATGGCTGGCGGCACAAAACGGTGTGTTTTATCCGTGGAATTGTGTGTTTTGGTACTACAAGCAGCATGCCATTAGTCTATAGCATCTGAGGCTTGCATCGGGGAAGTTGTTCGCTATGTTCCAGAGACGTTCGTTTACAAGCTATGCTAAAAGCTCTTTGCTCAATCCGCTCAGGCAAGATGAATGAAAGGAGGAATGGAGGAATGGAGGAAGGGGAGGGAGGATGGAGGGAAGGGAGATGGATGGGCTGACTGATGGACGGACTGCACGAATGCACAACGACAGGGGCAGACGGTAAGAGGGAAATTTACGACGATAGACAGGACGCACGATTCCGAATGGAGAAAAGACTTCGCTGTAAGCTAACGGAATAAAAATAGAATCAGCAAAAAATAGGAACAAATGCAAGCGTCAGACAGATAGGCAATCTGACAGGTAGATAAGCAGACAAGCTGATGGGTGGGCCGAGATTACCTAAAGGCCTAGGGGTGGAGAAAGACAGGCTTTAGACCTAGCCTGAATTATATATATGTAATATATTATATATATATATATATATATATATATATATATATGTAATATATATTATATATATAGGAAGAAAACAAGAATCATGCAAAAACCTTGAGCTTTTTTAAACATGTATTATGCTAATAAAGATCAACAAGTGCACGAACGAATGTTCAAACTCGTATCTTATATGCAAAAGTCTACAACAAATTCATTCTGTACAAACGCCTAAACAGTCTTCGGTAGCCTATACTGTATCGCAGGCTTATAGGCTATACCTATCCGTATGCATATCTACGTGACAGCACAACACATAATTATAGTAGGCCTATAGGCTTACGTGTATACACTCTGTTTTCGAAATAAGAGATTCTACATTTCACAGAATATCTACACCATTCGACGAAAACAACGAAACAACTCGAAAGATTTCGAAGTAGCCTATATGTTACTCAAGTGCAACAGCATTAACATCACGTTATGAGATTAGGACGTGCCGATGACAAGCTCCAGTTTCTTAACAACAGATTCGGTTTTTTGCCGTCGTTTTTGGGTCATTATTCCAGTTTCTGATCCCAATCACGTTTAAGTTGTCGTCTGCCAGAATTTGCGTTTTTCTGTCAGATCAGAATCGTAAAGTTGTCTTTACAAGTTGTTCAATGGCTTCAAATGTCGGTCAGTTGTTTTCGTTGTCATCTTATGTCCGGATTTGTGAACGCCTGCGCCGATCCGGAAATCAATAGCTGTACCTGCAGCGGCTGTCATGCAACAATCTTACGTTCGTCCTATGTTCGTTTCCTGTTTTAACGTTCGTACACGGAACATAATTAAACCACAGCTAGTACAAATAAACTAGATCGTCTAATATGTATATTCTTTCCTAGAAGTGACGTCATATTAGCCTTCAGCTGGCGGAAGCATAGGCCTATGTGTTTTGAAGAGCAGAACTGATGACGGAATATTAACTATAATTTCACCATCCAATAATAATGACCTGCATTATAATAATGCCATCTCTGCAATTACGGAATAAAGACTGTAAAACGCGTTGAGCAAAGAGAAGTTGGCTTCTAGATCTACAGGGTTGTCCAAAATAAACTGCACAATGATAAATTGATAGTACTTTATTCAGACCAATTCAAATATAACCGTGAAAAATCACAAAAACACAGCAATTATTTTTACTGTAACATTACATGGATGTATTTCGTTACATAAAATGTTCAATGTGTCCTCCTTGCTGCTCGACCACGCATTGAAGCCAACGACGCCATTGATCAATTGCGCGGTCAATGAAACGCAATCGCTGTTCAACTGCTGTCCAACTTTGCGCCTGTACTGGTTAAGTCCGAGATCTTTCTTTACAATACGTTTAACAGTTGAACGTGAAATTCCGGTTTCACGTGCGATCTCCCGTGGGCTCTTATGGCTTAGCGGTTTGTCTTCCTGGCTACAGATAAGGTCGCTTACCAACTTGATATTTGCATCTGTTCGAGCTGATTTCGGACGTCCGCAACCCGGCTTCCTAGCTGTGGTACCTTCGGTATCAATTTTTTTAATGAGGATAGTACGACGTTTCCATGTCTTATTTGGAAATTCTTTCATCATACGCAAGAAAACTGGCATTAAACATTGAATTGTTATACATTATATCAAGAAAACTTTCACTGTGCAGTTTATTTTGGACCACCCTGTAGATCTACTCTTTAATTCAATTGAGATTGGGCTTTAGAAGAAAATAATGTGTCGCTTTTCAGAGATAAAGAAGAAGCATTTTCTCTTGGCTTCTTTCACTCGAAGGAAAAGACGTGCCTGTACATAATTTGGCTGAAAAACGGTCATTTGGCACGAGTCTTTGGCAAGAAAGTGACCAATTTAGGTCTACGTGTCATGTTGACTCATGATGGCTATAAGTCCACTTAGCCGCGGAACGTGAGGACAAAGGACTCATTTAAAATAAAGTTTATTGGTCTGCTGTGACCGCTGTCATTCAACGAGCTTCTGAAGACAGTAATTTTGAATAGACATTTATTTTGCAGAATTATAGTGGTTTAAATGTGATTCAGAATGCTATGTGCTTACTGCTTTGCTAATGGTAGCCTAGTAGTCCAACTGACCGTGAAAAGGAACACCAAGCCTACTTTAAAAAATATTACTGATGACAGTTATTGGCGATTGACTCCGACAGTTCATGACTAGCTAGTGACGTTGATGTTCTCTGACTCGACCATTCTATTCGTGCAATACGAAAGGCCTATAACTGTTGTTCGAGATGGGACTGTTGTTCCTATAGGAAATGTCGCACGCTATGGGTGTGGAAACAGTAGGTCTACGGATCACCGGTAACAAGTCCAGTGGAATGATAGTGTGCAGTCCGACTGTAATGCAGACTGCTTTTTCCTAGGATTCACTTGATTAATAATAATAATTATCAGCGGATGCATAATCCCTTCATGCATGCCCACACGCCTACATGAGGGAACCAATGATCCCGTAATGGACTCTGTAGAACCCATAATATTATTATGGGTTCCATCAGAAGTTAACGGGTCTGCAAATCGCACTGATAGTCTCCGTTCATTCCACCAAAGGGTGGGGTTAGGGTTCGGTATTGTCGTATTCACAGATAAATTAAAGGAAGAAGGTCAGCATTGACTTTTCCCAAGTGTTTCTTCCTTATGTATGCCGACCCTTTGTCAGACGTGCTACAGCGCATTGTGGCAGAAGTCTATAGAGCTGCTGCAGTAGTCTACTTGTGGTTTAATTATAACCGAGGGTTAGGTTACCTCCCTGCAGCTGGATACTCGTCGAGCGCGAATACACGGAAGGATTGGACGAATTTCCGGTACACTTAAGCGGATATCCGTCCCAGTATCGGTTGTAGTTGCTGAGGTCACGTCTGCAGAAGGCGTGCAGCTTTTCGCGGAACTGTCTGCGAAAGACGCAATAGACGACGAAGTTGACGGCTGAGTTGGCCGACACGACGATGTTGCTGATGTGGAAGTAATAGAAGTACGGCATTCCACAGATGTACCCGTCGTCGTTGATGGCGTAGTAGAGCAGCTGGTTGATGAACGCCGGCGTCTGGCAGACGAGAAAGATGATGATGATGACGACCATGACCAGCGTCAGGTTCTGCTCGTGGTCCTTGACGGCGAGCGCTGCGGGCAGCTGGCGGGTCATGAGTCTGCGACGGGCCCTGAGCAGCTCGCGGATGAGACAGGAGTTCATGACGACTAGGATGAAGAGCGGACCAAAGTAGACGAAGAGGCAGTACAGTCCGTTCTCGTAGATGTAGTTGTAGTAGTTATTCGTCTTCAGTTCTGTTGAGTTGGCCACGGGTACGCTGATGTTCTGAACGCTGTCCAAAACGAACTCGATGCGGTGCTCGAGAAAGCGAGGAACGTTGTAGAGGACGATGATGAAAGCGATGACGGACACCTGGATCCTCGCCTGCTTCATCGTGCAGACGAGTGGAGCCTGGAACGGGAGACAGATGGCGACGTAGCGGTTGAACGCGATGACCACCGTGATCCAGATCGTCCACATCTGAGTGATGTGGACCAGCGGCCAGACGAAGACCGTCACGTAGGCCATGATCGGGTGGTCGTACTCCGACGCTCCGCTGAAGTAGAGCGTCAGAGCGGTTGACATCTGAGAGAAGCCGGTCGTGAGTAAGAAGAGGTTGTCGGCGCAGGCCATGACCTGGAGCAGGAAGGTGGCGACGTGGCTGTGCCTCTCCCAGCGCAGCACGACGAACGATAGGATGTTTCCGATGACCCCGAACACGCAGATCAGACCGAAGATGACGACGTAGAGGATGAGGTTGAACATCTTGCAGTCCGTGTCCGTCTCTTCGCGGCTATCCTTCGAAGAGACGGGACTCAACGATGTGTCGTATCTGACTGGATCGCTCGTCAAGTCCATAAATGGGATGATGGAATGCGTCGGACGCATCATCTCGTATTGATGATACTCTCCTGTATCCTCCTCTATCCTCCTGTATCCTCCTGTATCCTTTCGCGGCCAATATCCTTAAACACGCTTTTCTCGACAGACGCAGATTTGATCTGCGGTCTGGAAGTTATAACGAGGACCTGTGCTTGTGCAATGTTCTGCGAGTGAACAAAACGAAAAATAATTTTCAGCAGACGACAGATTTAGAAACTTTTGTCTTCTCCCACGTCCTTAGCGATTGCAGAAATCTGGTTAACTAGACATTGTCATTATTCCGATTGTACGAACGACGTTTCAAATGATCCTAATACTGTTACATTCGTGTCATTTCAAGACCTTCAACATTTGCGTTTCTGCTGACATTATTTTGCTGAACGAGTTTTCGTGAGCAGCTAACGACGCGTGTTCCATTCATTGTTTACAAAAATCGTGCAAGATATACATGTATGCGTTCTTTGCCCTTTGTTGTTATCTTGAGTAGCCGTGCTGCAGCTGCTCCGTGCACAGTTCCCTCTTGTTTCATCACCTGCTTCAAAGTTCCCTCGATCCGACGACGGCGCCGCGTGTCACGTTGCCTTCGTACAATTATTACTCAAGACTTGCTTTTATGTCGTCTCCGGAGTTCTTTCTTTTTACGTGTATCCCGTTTTAGATATCTACCAGTAACTGCCGATGTCTTTACCACTCGGTGTATCTGAACACATTCACAATTATTTACACCGAGAGATAAATTATAATTTATCAAGTCGTACTTAAACCAACGCTCGATGTGGAAGATATATCGGAGATTTTAATGTTGACGCGTCACGTTTCCGTTAAAAGTTTGCGTTTAAATCAGCCAAGTCTGGTTAGAATACGACTTTGTGTGTGCAGCTACTACTCGCAGAGTTTCAGCTGCAGTCTGTTGCCACTTTATTGCGGTCTGCTGTGCTGCTGCAGAAACCACGTCTGACTGAAACTTTTCCAACTGCTGTCCACTTTGTCGAAGTCGTTATCTGTGAGTCTATCATCCACCATGAAGTCTCGAACCATCGACAGAGAAGGGAGGAAATTCGGTGGAGACTTGAGCTGGATAAAATGCACAAGACATCATTAGTTTTCGTGGAAGAATCATTATTTTTAGTTATTATTTAGGTCCAAGGATATAATTTAGAAATTGACTCGTCGCATCCGATGGACTGGAGTGTTTGGCAACTCGTGCGGCGAGCAGACGTAATTAAATCGGACGTGACAGCTGAGTGCCAGTCAGAAAGAACTGATAAATTGTCGATGATCATATTTGACTGGTATCAGTCCGTGGGTGGTGGTGGTTAGCGAATGGTTAATTAAGCCACACTATATTTGGAGAGGCAGACATCATTCTGATCTGCGACTGGACTTGACTAAAAACTGCTCGCCTTGGCAATTCCCCTTTTCGCGAAATCTGCAGCGAACACCTTGTGCTCCATAGTTACCTAATCACAATTATAGGCTAATCATAGCGCCTACATCTCAGTGGCCTTGTAAAGTGAAGTTGTGGTGGTAGAGACTGAGAGACCCATGTTTACAATGGCATTCATACTTATTAATGTCATCGCAATGAAATGATTTCCTGGCAGTAATATATAGGTAGATTGGTGGGTATATACTGTACAGGCAGCCTAATTATGTAGGCCTATGCATGCACATGTGGGTGTTCGTGCCTGTTGTCAACGAGGACGTGGAATCGTGGATTCAGTCAGTAAGCTCTGTGGCCTCAAACGTGGACGCAGAGGACGATGCGTCCATTTCCTAGTCTTAGAGTTTTAACCTGTTGACCTGCTGATCGCATGATAACGTGGCTTTACTTACCATCTTAACACGTCATTGCCATATTCTACTGCTCTATGATAGATACATGTATATTAAATAATAATGACAAACAATTGTCCAGAATCGGCACACAGTCTCCGATCCACTGCATGGTTCAAACAGATAACCGGTTTAAGGTCATACTGATGGCACCACATAGTCAAATAATTATATCGTACTATCGTATTATTCCGTTCTATATCGGTGACCGTTCGTTGTAGGCCTAT